>LQNS02278102.1:5744378-5765734 GCA_001587735.2 Parhyale hawaiensis | reverse complement strand
GCGTTTATTGATAATGTACCAGACCTATTTATCAAGTTTTATATGAAGGGCTTGCGTTACCTCTGAAAATAACACTTCATTTATTGAGAGCGTATTATTTTGATTCATTCCTTACATAGCGTTAAATTTCTACCCAAGAAAATTATTTATATAAATTCAATAGGGAACGTTCGATTTGTTGGACTTCGCATGTGCTTTAATTTGCGAAAGACCAACTTTATTTAAGCCGCTGCTGTCGTACGCTAGCTATTTTTTAATATTTTATTCATTTGACAGTCTGCTTCAGTTTACCTCAATAAATTATTATTATCTTGTTTGTTAGTCGCAAGGAGAGGGAGCGAGGCTTAATTACTCTGAGTACATGTACAAGATCGAGAATATCCTGAGTGTGTGTGCAATATCCGGCATACCTACTCTGCATACATATGCAGGTTGTAGCCTATTTTCAGTGCGTATGCAAGATAAAGCATATTCTGAACGCGAATGCAAAATCTGGCATATTTTCAATGCATATGCAAGACGTGTAGCATATTCTGTCTGCGTTCGGTACGATAGTTATGCAAGACCAGGCATACCCTAAATGCTTATGTCAGATCGAGCGTACCGGTACTCTGAATGTGTGTGTGTACGAAACCTAACCTATTCTCAGTGCGTATGGACGGTCAGACCTGTTCTCAGGGCGTACGGATGCACTGGCCGTCGTGCTGGAGCCACGTATAGCTGCTGCAACGAACGACCTTGGTGCTCCTCATTCGCTCCTGCCGGGCTGCTGCAAGTTATGCCTTCGCTAAATGTTGCACGGAGTGTCGCGCGCCTTTCCTGTACCCATTAACCCCACTACTACTCTCTCAGAGAACACTTTATCACTCTTTTCAATCTTCTAAGCGGATCTTTTATAATTTCCAGCGCATTTAATTTAGTCTAATCTACGGTAATTAGGATTTTTTGTAATTCACAGTAGAATATTGTTTGCAGTTTTACATGAATCCATCAAGTATGGGGGAGTGACATGGAGTCAGGCTGATGATCTTACTTAAGGCGACATAGGTACGTATCAGTAGAGACTGCACTTCATTAGGGTGATGACTTGTTAACTTTTTTCTAAAAAATTATTCAATGTAGCACGAACGAAGGAAATTTTGTCTATTAAAGACTACAATGAGATTTATTTCATTGAAGTATTAAAAAAAAAGTCACTCACAAACCACTTGAAAGAAATCATTATCTGTGCCACTGGGACTAACTTCGTTAATCGTAAAGCATTCACAACTAATACCAAATGCATTTCAAATTCCGAAAATGTAAATAATTCAAAGCCTATAAGATAGTTCAAGTGTTAGAAGTTTGAATTTGAAAAATGTGAATATGTACTTGATTTTGGCGAATAAACTTTTTCCAGAGGAAAATCATGTTCGCGTCATAGAAACGGCCACAGGATTCCAGGCTTTATCATCTATTTACCCAAGAGGCTATGTCATTCAGAATATACTATTACTTCTATAACATTCACCGCTGTTCTGGACTGTTTTATATTTCACTCTGGGTGTATTACACTGATTTTCTACATCTATTACCTACTTTCGAGCTACAGCAATCGCAATAAAAGTTATTTATTTATTTATACAGGGTGTGGCGGAGGCGTTCAGCCCGTGGGAATCAATTCTTATGGTTGTTGCCGACACGACAAGCGTGAACTTTGGCAAGAAGGCAGGTACTGTTGTTGTTGTTCGGCTTCAACAAATGTTTAAATAAGAAAAATGGAGCACCAAACCTACGTTCATAAGTTGCCAGCACCATCTGCTGGCCCACATTCTCCTACTGTCATGGACGACGAGCTCCATGGGTCGACTAAATGACCAAGCATTGAATATTTCTATGTGAAGGATTTGAGGAGCAATAATAAAAAATGAAAGCAGCTTTCAGCAAGAGCAAAGCCGAGATCAAAGATACAAGCTTACGGTCAGAACGTATCACCTCACGCGTATCTTCTCTCAGAGAAACAATGTCCCCTTCGTGAAGTATCAGATCCTGAATACTGGCAATGTACGCTGGAACTCTCGTGCCATTTTAGCCCTTCTTGCATTCATTTTGATCGATGTTGAAAATCCATGTCAGGCGGCGTAAAATCTGTTGGATTGAGGGATGCCACTAGGATTGACAGCGTGAAAACAGCCCCTGAGCTAATGGGTTCATTGATGAAAAAAATAATTTCTCTACGCTATTTTAAACATGTGTATTATAAAAAAACACCCAAAGTTATAGGAAGCAGGCAAGGAATGTTTTAGAGGGTTTAAGCCACCCCCCCCTCCCACTTAAGATGGACTTATCGACGTCCATGCGTTCATTCATTATTTACTATAGTGGGCTAACCATTGGCTCTGCAACTATTGTACCGCGCTGTCGGTTTTGAAGAACGAGCTACAGCTCTCAGTGAGTACCCGAGGGGTCTCAAATGCTTGAAAATCCACTGATAAACTCAGAAATTTCCAATTAATTTGACCCTGAGCAAACAGTACTGGAAGCGCGCGATCAATGTTATGCTAGATTGCACAAGTCCGGCCGCAATAAGGACAACCTTCCACGTACTGAAATTCATCTTGACTGATGATATTAACATGATCAATTGACTAGCTAGAGGGCTTACTGACCACACGATGTTTTATCTATGACTTTTTTCTTCAATTTTGACTCTGTTTCCAGTGACTTCAAAAACTGTCCAAAACGCGGAAAATTGAAAAAAAAAAACTTGAAAATTATCAAATCGTTCTGTGCGTGATTTTTTTTAATCAAATCATCTTAATAGTAAAAATTATTGTATGTAATCTTCAATAGTAGTTCATCAAATTATAATACATGGACATGAGGTTATGAAAAAATCACTACCCTCTCAATTCCAAAGGCGAGTTCACACTTGAGCCTGTCCTTCGCGATCATCAGAACGTCTGACACTGACGTTAGTTTGGTCTCACGGTATTGAGAAAATTGTCTTCACGCTAGCGAATTAACAGTATTGCAAATTTTCTCGCACGCTAGCTTGAGACATCGTGTTTTTCGCTGCAGTTAGTTCAAATGTTAATCGGAAAGGAGTTTTTTTTTTTCTAAAAATTTGTTTACTACAGGCCTATGGGACATCGTAATTCAGATATATATCTAGGCGCCTGGCTTCTCATAGCTGATAAGCGTGTAAAGCGGCGTACTTGCAACGCTAGTTACGCACGCCGGTCCGATGTTTATGGGAGGGATTTAGCTACTAAATTTAAACAATTTAATAATAATAATATTTATTGAAATAAATCGAACACACTAAAACCAATACACATGTAAAAATAGTTCAGTAAGGTAAGACATACCAAACATCTCGAAGAATTTCAAGCCCTTAGTTAGTTCCTTTTGAACTATTCGGGCAGAATACATAATACAATAAGACAGTAGTAGTAGTAGTAGTAGTATAGTTTAATTACGGTAGAAAATTACTCTGTTCGTTAAGTTCTAATTCACTGAAAATGTCAAGACATGTCCGAAACTTGACGATTGATACATGCCGAGCCAGCTAACTTGACGGCTAACATTTAAACAACTCTCTTTGTAAGACACTCAGTTGTGTGATAAAATGTTAGTCGTCAAGTCATGTTTTCCAAGTACATTACCTTCCTACGGTCATTTTTTTGGGTTCTGTTGGCTAATTTTTTCTGAACTTTTAATATATTTCAGCTTTGTCGTAAGTTTTTGTCGACTTATTCGCTATTGTTTTTTTTCAAAAATTTTGAATCCCACAGCATTTAATTTTTCAGGATCGGAAATACTAATTCTTTCACCTAAGAGCGCGTTCAGTTGTCCAAGTTCGCTTTTAAGCTGCCGTACTCTCAAATCGTAGGCGTTTGATTCGCCACAGCGGATCGAGTTTTAATCCACAGTGGATCGAGTTTTAATCTTTGATTTCAAATCGTTAACACTTGAGACCGCTTCCAACTCAACTCTACTCGGTCGCCTCAACCGCCTCAGAAATGAAGTACCGGAAAAAAATGAAGCTGCAATCGGATTTGAGTATCCCGATTGAGAGGGTGAATCGAACCCTCAGTTCTTCTGGCACTGCAGTAGCTATTCTTAACCCTTCCCTTCATGAATTCATTTGCCTCTCCTGTAGGAATAACCCTAATTGAAAGTCTAACATATTTAGATTAGATAGGCGGCAGTAGACGAACCAATGGGCCCAATCCCAAAGAGACACCGGGACTTACACCCCGGCCCTCTATGAGCTATTGCCATCAACTCTTTGAGCCATTGAAAGAAAGGGTTACATTGCCGCGGCTTTGTGCCCCTGGCCCCTGTACAGTCTTTCCTCGTTATCGATAACAGTGAGCATAATAAAGCGCCTATAGAGAACCGAATTAAAAAAAAATTAAACAAATTTTTTGCACCGTTAGAAAATCTGTTATACGGTATTGAAGCGAAAAATGGCTAATACGAACTGTGAATTGCGTAAGGAGGTTACTGCTCTTATTCACAATTTCTTTCCATCCCTTGACGTTTGACTTTTTCATCGCAATATCCATAAAGTTGGTTCTTTCTTTCCGGGAAAAGTTAGATGATGCTCTACTCAGTGGCTGCGTTTCTACGTATAAGTGTGACCGCTGCCAGCGCTCATATATGTTGGAAGTTCTTCTCTTCAACAGTTTGTCAATATATATAGATAATTAACGAACCGGTAGACCCACTGCAACACTACCGCAGTCTTCCATCAGAAATTTGAAGGTTAAACGTTTTCTTCATTCGCAGCGCTACGTTAGACTTTTGACTGCTATAACGTAGAACTATAGCAATTCTATAGACGCTGCATGTGATCTCAACGACTTAGATATCTGCTGAAAACAAAATGGAACTGAAATGTCTTCTCTGCTAGTTTAGGCAGTTATCGGACGCAGTAAGTATCTAGGCTATAGGTACCTACTTACTGCGTCCAATAACTGCCTATAGCTACTATGATTGTATTTTCTTCCTATAAGAATGTTGATTCCTGAACCATAATTCGGTCGCAATTAATCCATCCCATATTGCATATTTTGATACCGTAGTTACTGGAACTCTATTCAACATAGTGATGCATGCACAGGAAATAAGAGAAATTTGGATTGCGCACCGTATTTTACGAAGAATTTCAAATAAAAGTTATCAATGCCAATTTTTATATTTTGCAATCACAGAAAGATAGTAACTGCTACTGCAGTAATCTTCTTATAGTCGCAGCTATTTGTCCATCGAAAGTATGAGAAAATTCGAGTTAATTCCAACCGTAGTGCTCTATATATTATAGCAACTTAGAATAAAAGTTCAGAATTTTGCATGCCGTATAGGAATCTCACCGCCGCCGCAGCTGCAGTTACTGTTCCCTTTTTTCCTCTGCGGTTTGTCTGCTAAAAAGAGATAATTAAACCTGAGTCGTACCGTATTACACTAACAAAGCCGAATAAATATTTTTTATTTTCCACAGGTCGTATAGCTAATACAAACATAACCATGTTGCACTTCTACCCTTGCTAAGACCTTATATTCAGTGATTTTATCCACTGAAAACAGGAAAGATTATTCATCGTCTTCCTTCTTCTTCTAATAATAGTAATAATAATATCTCATAAAAGTTCTGAGTCTTACCTGTTTATTGCCATCTCAACGGTGTTGCAGCACTTCTAAGCGCACCTGCGGTTCAGCCTCGTTGCATACGATCTGTTCCGGCANTGAAGAGCAATTCTTTCTTAGAATTTTCGTGCGTCGCAACAGAATTTTTTCCTACGATAAGTCGCTTCTGGAGACTAAGTATCTGTACTTCTCGTGCATCGGTAATTGGCATCTGCATTTGCAGCAACAGGACGGTTAAAGCGCTCGAGGCGTTCTGTTACTGGGAAGTCGCCTCTGAACATTTATTCATTAAAAAAAAAAAAAAGCTCAGTTCTGCTAAACTGAGTTTTGCTCCTAGTTGCTAAATCCTTTGGCTTTCATTCCAGTGAAGACTCTTTAAGAAATACGCATTATTCTTTTCGTTATGCTTGCATGGATTAAATCAATTTAAATAAAGCAAAGACTTGTGATATGGAATAAAAAAAAACTACTTTCCTAACAAAGGAAGCGGCTTCCGTGTTTTTAATTTTACTGTAATTGAGTTTCAGGTTCTTCAAAGAGAGAATAAAAATGCAGAAAATGGCTGCAACTCTACCCATTTTATGATAGTTGCATCGCAGAGATTTTCTTATGAAAGAGAAAAACACGATTGACTCCTTTCTTATATTATTCATGTAAAATAATGAATTGAAAAAAAGATCGAGGTATGATATACCTATATGTCGATCTGTTTTCTTAATGAAACTTCATTACCTACCCTATATCATATACTTCACAGACATGATCTAATGACTATATAGTGTTAGTTACGATCAGTGCAATATCATCTTTACTTGGCATTAGCTTTAGCCATGCACGTTCTCCGTTGCCATTCATCACAGTGCCTATGCCGGGCGGTTATATAACGCTGCATGCATTTGCTGCTGCTGATATCACGCATTAAATAAACATATACGCGACTGCAAAATGTAGTACCGATAAACTCAGCTATCTTTATTGCCAGTTATGCCAGAGTCTGTGGGCTGCCAACGACATAAAGCAGTTTCTTTTTCTTTTAATTGCGCTTCATCTAGATTTATAGCTTTAAAAATGTCTCGTCTTTGCGCTTGTAAAAAATATGATATCTCTATATGATCTTGTTGAAGCGATGCTGCTTATAACCCACTTGTCGCGTTAAAAAAGAGTGGGCCACGTTTTTTTTCTTTTTATTAGCTTGCATCTGTGTATCGCGTCCCACTTTTTCACCTCTATGATATTTATAGCATTTCTTCGTACACTTTTAGCCACGAAACTCCAACAGTATTATCTGTTCTCCTAATTCGACCCATGCGACTGCCTTATGAAAGGCTTTGGCTGAATCAGAAATATCTGTCGTTCAATGTTACGGAGATCGTTGCTTTATTAAAAACGCTTGCTAATCGCAAATGTTTCGCCACCGTTTTCTCGCCGTTGTATTTGCTGTATGAATGGTATTTGCCAATTCGGAAACACCAGTACATTTAATTGCAATTAATTTTGGACTTGATTGGTGTTGTAAGCGGTTATTTGCAGTGTTTAATCGGAAATATCCGTTCTTTTTATGGCATTCAATCCTGCACTTAAATTGTATTGTTAGAAGTATTTACCGGCGTTGAGACGTGACTGCATATAATCCCGCAAATGCAGTTGATGTATTTAGACTATTTGCCAAATCTCAGCTGTGTATACAGTACGTTCAATTCTGTCCATGCTTGCAGTTGCTTTATCAACAACATTTATCAATCAGTCGGGCTGTGCCAAGAGCTTTATTAAATATTTGACGCCCGCATGGCAGGTGCAAAGCCGCATAAAAAAAGCTGATATGTTACTAGTTGACGCATCTATGTATCTGACACCTTTCTTTGAATATAACCCAGCCCTAGCGCCCTCTCTTGGCAGCGGCGCCAGTTGTCCGCCTAATCTATTAATATTATTTCTGCCTTAGTTGTGTTTAAAAATAAAACATTTTCTCTCGCTGCACTCGATACAAAATGCTATTCAATGCAGCCGTGTTAACTTGGTGCCGTTACTTGAGTGCATTTGTTGTTTCCCGTAATAAGTTTTTTTGCACTGCTGCATGAAAATTAAAAAATTTTCGTTATTATAATGAGTAATATTAGTTTGGGGATGCTTTAGTTGTTTTCACGAAAAAGATTTCTCGCTGCGTTCAGTACCTAGAGGATGTAGATAAATTTATTTAAGCCTTATGTGGACTAAATTAAATAATAGCGCATACTTCCGCCAAGCAACGCAGTGTTAAAAAAATTGTCAGATTAGTTCTAAGTCCCAAGTTTTATTTTGATAATCGCCAAAATTTGATCAAAACTGTTCCTGGAAACATTCTAATAGCAGTTCCTGTAAACTTCATGAAGATCCGTTATTAATATTTTGAGTTACGTTCTGACCAACAGAGAGATAATTAGGAAGACAAATTACCAAATGGACGAAGATCATTACCAAAATTTGGTCATTTAATTGTGCCTCTCAGCAATTCTAAGAGTTCATGCGAATTTCATGAAGATCCGTCTGTAATTGTTTGGCTTATGTTCTAACAGAAAGGTAAAGGCAGAGACATACAGTCAAACTGGCCTACCGATCACTATAACAATTGGGTCATTTGTGTCTAGTAACATGTCTAACATTTCCACAAATTTTATGAGATTCGATTGTAACTCTCGTAGTTACGTTGCTGACAAACACAAGCACAGAGACCACCAGATAAAGGGACCACCAGATAAAGGGACCACCAGATAAAAGGACCACCAAATCATCACCAAAATTCGGTCATTTGTTTCTCGGATTATTTCTTAAAGGTCCTGAAAATTTCGTGAAGATCCGGTTGTAACTTATTGAGTTATCGGGACAAAGAAACAATTGGACGGGTTATCACCAAAAGTTAATCCTATGTTTCTTCTAACACTCCTATAACATACCAAACAATTCCTAAGAATTTCTTAAGATCCACCCATAACTTTTTAAGTTATTTTGGTGATAAGCAGAATCCTACAAAACCATCACTTCCTCGGCGGAAATAATTACAATTTCTCATCAGACTAAATGTATATTAGCTTAGGTATATATACGGTTCTCAGGGTATCCTAGCTTTCGGTTTAAGGAATTTTATTATTTCAACGAAACATGTAATAATATGTTTTAAACTATAGTTTATATCAAGAGTAGCTACTTTCTTTACTTATTATATAGCTATAAGGTTATAACAAAATTTCTAACCGTCTAATAATCCCAACTTTTCGTGCGTAACCTACCAGTTTCAGCAAAATTCCACTGAAAAGCACACTGTTATATGCTAATATTCGTGATGGCAGCAGGAATTCAAGGCTGTGTATAGGTAAAGCAAATTGTGTTTTTTTTTTGCGTTTCATTTACACTATAAAATAGTGTAGGGTAAGATAAAATTTACAAAAATTGATTTACTTTCAACACAGTTACAAGACGCATATTGTCCCATTATGCTATTTAATCCCATATTTCATCTTGTGAATCTATTTAACATCTAACTCTTTCGTTTGCACGTTGATGCGCTCACAAAAGAATAACATGTAAGTAAACTACTGTGTCAGTTCCTGGCGGTCCAAGTTTTTCATGTGGAAGCTTAAGGTGCTTCGAAATACTTCAATGAAGTGCACTAAGTCTAGTGAATGCACGTTCTGTCCAAAATATAAATTGGAATCGTTGTATTGGCCCTGGAAGCAACCGAGCAAAAATATCAAGACTTTCTTTGCAACCTGATACAGTTATAAGTTTTCATAGAACCATATCTTCATAAGCACAGGGTATCCATCACTTCGTATTATGTAATTACAGTTTGTATTTAAACCATTTATTAATAATTCTGGTATATACCAGTACGCAAAGTGTCCTTCACTTCTTATTGTAGGTACCTACATGCAACTACACAGGGTATGCTTCTCTTCGTTTTATGCAATTACAATTTGCCTTTTAACCATATTTTAAAAATTCTGGTATATAAGCAGGCTATCCTCACTTTTTATTGCACATGCAATTATCATTTTTTATAAAACCGTAGGTTCATTAGCTCCAGTATACATACACAGGGTGTTTCTTTCACCAGATTTTTGCCAACTCTTCTCTGCACAGCCGTCGTCCTCCCAACGTATTCATGACGGTATTTCTTTGCCATTATATCTCGCGGATGCGCCCCAAAAACTCTGCTAGTATTATGAATTTTTTTTTCATGTCTCTCCAGCTCTGGCTTATCTGTTGAAATAAATTTTCTCGACGCAGTAGTAAGTTATGCAGATCGCCAGAGAATATAGACTGGTCTTTTCAATAAGCTTCCCATCTCGCAAGTTATTGGCTCTTTATTTAGGACGCCTGATCTCATGCTATTTTTGTGTCTCAGGAGTAAGTTGATGGAATGGAAACCGGAAGGAGTCCATTTCGCAAAGTATATTGTGCATGTTGCAGAAGCGGTTTTATGCGACATGACTTGCCGTAATATTTTAGCCTATGAGTGATGTATATAGTTTTAGCTCCGAAGATTTGTTAGGTTTTATGTTATAGATAAAACTTCAGGCAGATGCGCTGGCTGCAACTTGCGAAGTTGAATTATTCGTTTGACCCCTAATCTGTTTCCCTTGACACTCGCAAAAACCTAATCTTACCAGTCTGTAAAATGGAGTTTTTTATCGGGCTCAGCGTAATCGCGTTGCTTTTAACACTTACAGCATGATTGCCAGTGGCGAAGTCGAAGCTCTTGTTTGAAGCTTTGGACGGGTCAAGCATTGAAGGCTTGATTTCGGCACCGAATCGGACGCGCCCTTAAGATGCTGTGAACTAAGAGGGCGCCTTGTATTGGTTCGCAAGAAGATAAAAATTCTCCGCAGAGATAACCCACTTATTTGAAGGACCTACTACTTGGAAAATCGATTTTTTTTAGCACCGAAATTTTCTTCATGAGGGATTCGTAAGTCGAGTGCATTGATTTAGCCGAACACCCAAGGCGTAATACGCTTATATTTATGTAAACATTTGCCTTTCCTTGTAACTGCTGACGCGTTTTAGTTTCTTTATCCCATCATTTTTCTCGTCGAACTACCCTCGGCAAGGAATCCCTGGCGGGAATTCATCGGCAGTTACGTTACCTGCGGTCTATGGCGATTATCATCATTTAGTAACCGATAGTCACCAAAAAATTTCCGACTGGCTTCAGACGAAAGCCTCTAGCTAGTAACTCACAGTAGGAATGTCGCTATAATGCCGGTTTTTCATAATTTCTTGTAACAATAGTATAGTGCTTGAAACGTCTTCTATCTAAAAGACACTGAGTCTGATATGGCTCATTTAGAGTAATGCTCTACCCTTATACAGTATGTTACCTTTGATTATGCAAATACATTTTTTACTTTTTTCAAGATAACTGTCTAACTTTGAAATATCAATATAAACTAAATGTATGGCTATGTTGCAAATGTGGGCAGTACTTGTAAAATGAATATTTAGCCTTTTACTCAAGTTTATCATACAATTTGCGTATTTACGAGTTTTTCACTGTTATCTCAGATTATGCAAGAAGTTAATAAAAACTTCATAAGAGGAAATAAATACAAGTGAACAGGAATATATTTATTAAACGTCCAAAACCAAAAAAATATAACCAAGCAATTCAATAAACACTGAAATAAGTGTTCAGTAGTGGTAAGCGTAACAAGTTAATTTTGAACATGGCAACCTTCATTTTTCATGATTTTTATAAGGCGATTATCAACAGACTCCGTCTTGTTTGATATTTCAGATGGTGAAATAGAATCTACAGCTGTTTTTACTGCATTCCACAGGCATACTTTGCTCGAAAACTGCCGACCACCATCATGGACCTTCCTTTTGATCATTGCCCAGAGGTTCTCAATGGGATTTAAGTGAGGGCTATTCGGCTGGCCTGGTCATAATCCTTTTCGATTTAAATCCTCCATCCGTAAGCCAGTTAGCAGTGTACCGTGCTCGGCGTGAGCGAGCGTTATCGTGCTGAAATACCAATTTGGATCTGCGTGCGATGGTCTACTCATTAAGCCATGGAATCAAGTTGGCTTAAAAAAACTGGCAGTAGCATACCTTTGTGCAATCAGTTTAACTCCTTCTGCCACTTCAAATGTACCGATAGGGGTGTCACCTACTATCCCGGCCCAAAATATTACACCTCCACTACCTTGTTGAGGTCGGTCATGGAGGACCCATCCAGACGCCCATCCGTCTTGACCATCAAGAGTGGCTCTGCATTTGTCAGTAAATATGACATTGGAAAAATCAGCTTTCATGTTCTCTTCAGCCCATTTGACCCTATTTTCTATGAGTTTTTGTTAGAAGTGGTCGTTTAATTCCTTTTTTCACTTTCCCTAGCTTCTGCAGAACCTCACGTCTTGTCTTTCTTCTTAGTATTGGGGCTCCAGCGTTTTCAGATATCACCTTACTTGTAGAAAGTTGTTTTCTAGCCATAGAAACCTTCAAATGTCGCATATCCCGATCAGTCAATTTCCTCGTAGAGGCTCTGTCCGGAATTTTCCTGTTGACTTTACCATTAATTGCATAAGCCTTAATTGTTCGGTGATGACGCTGTAATTCTTTGGAAACTTTGAGTGTTGTCTTGCCAAAAGCCAATTACGAGGTCACCTTGATCTTTTATTCACTTTTTAAACCGCATTTCTTGACCATGTTGACTAGAGATTGATGTTGCCTAACTGGGGTAACAGCAGAACCTCGTTCGATGAGCAAATGTTGCCATACGTGGGGAATTGTTACGTTTTCTTTTTCTCTAGTTTTTTTTGATAGTTACGACATACCTGGGCACTAACTTACTATTCACATTTTAAATGATTGACACTTATCTTAAACAAAAAGTCAAAAACTTGTATTTACATAATCAAAGGTAACGCACTGTATTGGGGTCGGCGAGCCACGGACAGTTTTGGCTAATTATTCATCTAGTCGATTTACGAATTCTTCTATTGAAGCCTGGCTATTTTTGATAATCATGTGTTTTAGGGGATCTCTAGTTATACAATTTCCTTTCCATATGCATTGAGAGGCATAGGCATACTGTTCTAAAAATTTTCCTTATCATGTCTGTTAATGCTATGGAGTACCACATTATTTTATGTACATAATATTTTTATCTAAAAATGCAAACAATATTTACCATGCGATATTGATATCTTTTATTTGCTCCTGGTAACGGCCAATTAGCCTATCAGGACTTTCACCAAGCAAGAGCAAGGAATTATGAGATTTCTCTAGTAGGTAAACTGCCGCTCCACCTGACGTCACAGCTAGAGGAAGTGGAGAGAGCTTGTGACTCTACCTCCGTGTGGGTTAACATGTTACGTATTTCAGTCATAGTCCTTGTGGTGACCTTAATCTTTTAAAATTGCTACTTTTGTCGTAATTTGCCGAAGCGATATACCTATTTATATTATTTTAAAGTTGCTAATTAATTGTTTTTTGGTCTCTGCGGTAGACCTAAAACATTTCAAGTCGACGATTATTATTTACGTTATTTATTGTTTCTACGGCGGACTTAAAACGTTTTAAAGCAAACGATTATTATCGTTGACTTTTGGTAGTCTTCTACTTTGAAATCGCTAATTTACCATTGTCTGTTAAGTACACCTACAATATTTTAAATTGCACAATTAGTATTATCGCTATTTATCTCTGGGCTACCGTAGACTTATAATGTTTAAACATAGCCAGTATTATCGTTCTTTAGAGCTGTTGTCTCACAAGTATGCTTTGGCATGTCCAAAGAAAATGATGTGTGGTTGAGGGACTTAAGTGTATGGTATCTAAACGTACCATATTTTTATATGAAGCTAATATGGAAATTAGTTCCTGTTTTCCATTCGATCTTAAAAAATTTTTGCCTATGGAGTAAAAGTATTTTTGGTGTTTAAATACTGTAGGTACCTATGTCATATATGCAAATAAGTAACGCTAATATTAAATGTTGTCCAGTACACAACGTCGAGTGTGTTAATAATTATACTGGCTTAATATTATACAAAATTAAATAAATTTTAATTAACATTCAAAGAAATTAGATTCGGTTCATCCCTCATTGTTTAAAAATATTATTTGAAGTAGTTAGTCTAAATGGTCTCTTAAGGTTACATTTTCAACTAAACAATAAAATTAGTTCAGTTTTAAAAGCAATGGTAAGGAAAAAATGTTACGAGGCTTTGATTGTAGTTTACAAGGGTTTGAATAGTTATTTTTGGTGATCTAATAACGGATTTTTATTATTTCACGTGCAATGAATACGCTAATGACGCATTCTTTTTACCCCAATTTAGAGTTTCGATGGAATAGGTAGTCACGATCGAAAGCCAATTGGAGAATGACTCGTCGTCCATCTCCTAACTTTTCAAGTGTTCCAGTAAAAATCCTTGTTGGGACTCGAACTTGCGGACGCCGCGCACCCGCTTTTTAACGCTATATTGACCCTTATGTGAACAGGAGGCTCGCTCGCCGTCAAATTGTATGGCAACTAAACATTAACATGTCATATTAACATTAACTTCACATAGGAAGTTGGATTCATCTTAACATGCTATAAATATAGGAGCGTAATAATAATATTAGCTAATATACTATATATATTTGTTGAAGATATATATATATATACTGACTGAAGAATTAATTAATAAGAGTTTGATTCCCAGCGGCACAGAGGCTGTTGAATTAAGTATCTACCTCTAAATATGCCGCAATTGACATTTCCTTGTATAAGAAATCTAAAATACTTTTACATATTATGCCACCACAAATATTTGAGGATAAAGCCTAGTTTGATTTCCGGTTGGGGGCAGCAGGTCACGGCGCAACTTGGGGCGATGCTTTTGTGCCGGTGCCCCCTCTGGCAATACGGCTTATCTTCCTTATAGGAATTCGATAATGCGACGCTTGCTTTTGTCTGCTAGCGCCATCAACACCCAGCAACTATTTTCCGTTATTTGTCACACGATCCAATAGTCTTTAGATGCCGTGAGGGTAAACAAGTTAAAGTTTCAGTTCCCAACATGGAATCTCTTGCGACCTTGACTTTTGACTCGCCCTTTGGCCACATAATAGCGCCTACGCAGGGGCGTGTGATCCAGAGAAAGGAGAATTCGTACAGTCAGCCCTCGATTTTTGCAGAGGATTTCCACGGCATGAAATTGGCACCAGAGCAAACACTGAAATGAAAGAAATTTAGCTAGGGAGCCGAAAATTTTTAATAACAGAAGTGAAATTTTAGAATGCTCAGCATACAATTTAGTATGAGAAACAAGAGTACAGGTACATTTGATTGTGACAGTTTAATTGAGAGCATCTAATCTCATTAGATTACCTTTGTCCGGAACTTGATTCATCAGGTTTATTCTGGCTTCTGTGTATGGAACTTCAGGCTGCACTAAACACTGGGCTGAGACGCCATCTCAAGCGAAATTGGTTTGGGAGGTGTTCTTGATAACGCGATTCGAAATTGCAAACTCAACTCTCACGACTGATGTTCTGGGCAGATTAAAGCGCGATAGAGGGGGGGGGGGAGGGGGCTGCTGTTGGTTACATGGTAGCAATATTGGGGGATAAGGAGCGGCGTAGCTCATTATTTGGAGAGGAGGGGGGTGGAGGCTCAAGCTCGTCCACAAGCACCACCCTTTCCTAGTCCCGCCACCGTCAGTGGAACGGTGCCAATCTTTGGGATCTTCTGTCATTTTGCTCCTTAAGAGGATATCTCCCTAGAGAATCATTTGGGATATTTCTAGAAGTGAGCAGGGGGGGGGCGTACTGTTACAAAATGCTTGTTGAGTATCGAACTTGGTTTCATATACACATTAAATACCTAATAAAAGAAAAACCATTCATTTTTTTAATACTTTTTCAATAGATCTGAGGAATAATTTCTTTCTGCAGATCATTATACCTATAGCCCAGTTGTTACATTTCACGGTCATCGTACCATTTCCGTAGATATCTTTCCTCTTTACAAAATTCGCTATTCTGAAATTCACTGTAGCTAAGGGCTATGTAATATCGGAAAAAGCCTCAGAAGGACACAGGTCAGAGCCAGTCGGGAACAACAGTCGTAGAGTATGGCTGAGAGCTCGTCGAGATCTGGAGCAATCTGGCCGCATTGCGCGGCCGGAGGACGAAGAGAGGTTCTTTTGCTCAATTTTGTGTAAATTGTGGGCAAAAGTTACCGATATATTTGACTGGAAGCCAAAAAGAGCCATTTAAGTCCATTCAGTTTGAAAGAGTGCCAGGTGCCTCGATTGTTTGCTAATGCTTGCCAATTAATTTTTATTAATGCTGCCAAACTAAAAAAAAAAAAAAAATTACAGTGGGCGGTGATGTATTGTTTCTGAAGCGCCAGAAAGAAAGTAACACCGTGGAATTGTTTGTCTGATTTTGTGTGAATTTTGAAATAAGGCAGAGCCAGCTACCTAACTTGACTGTGGAAGGCTCGTAGTTGGTTCTGCCGTTTTAATTTTTAATTATTTTACCTGTTCTGTGTCAGCCAGTGGGCGGATTCTCGCTCAAATTAAAGGTGCATCTTGTGCCACGTGGTGGGAAGAACCTAACTTGGAGAAGTCATTTTGCTCAATTTTCATACACTTCCCGTGGTAGTTATTATGTATCTGAAGCCGCAGGCTTTGTGAGTTTTTTAATGATTGATTTTTTTTGGCTATGATGGGTTGGTGATTTGTCTATAAAAAATAGCTATGGTGAAAGTCACAGTTCCCAGGTCATTTATAATAGAACTTATAGGAAAATGTCCGTAATCAGTATTCTTCATTTGCTTTCAACTTTCCATGAAAATGACGTGATTTTTTGTCCAGCTTTCTGTGTTGACAACTGTAATTATTATTAACCCTCCTGTGATTTAGATTGGGTATAGATGAAATAAAACTTGTTAGAATGAATTAAAAATCAATATAACACACCAGCTTAACCTTTACAGGAGCGAGCTGCAGAGTGTTTTGTAACGTAATTTACTTTGGAATTAGTTAATGGGTAGCAATTTCGCGTGAGAAATTATTGCCGCAGAAAATAATATCACTGGGAACAGATTATCTCTGTGGCAGGAGGCCAATCTAACACGTCCTATAGTTCAGTTCCCTTAGTGCCTTCCTTAGTAAGTTAATTCGCACGTTAGTTACGCTTTTAGTGTCACATAAGGGGACAGTAATGGCTAAAAACCGTGCTTTCGGGAGACAGCGATTTCAACCGCTGTTGCACTTCTATAGCGAATTTCCAAATTCGGGGTAAACATTACAGCTCGCAACGACCCAAGTAATGTTTCTCTAGTATCTGTGTGTTCGACTGTCACTCTCATTTCACTCCTCAAGGGGCATAGAATGGGCCATAGGCCATAAGGTTAGGTGTTTCGGTTCGCCCATCCTATGTTGAGGGGCCCGGCGACCCAGGGGGTGCGTGTAGCTAGGCCTTCCGGACGTCTGTCTTTCGTGCCCACTTTGTTTCCTTCCCGATTTCACACTCCTACTTGCTCATGCTTTATTCTGTTCTTCCTCTTCTTTCCCGAATTGCTGTTCCCGTGCGCGTTGACTCGTGCATGGGCTCCACGTTTTTCTTTACATTCTTTATGTCCCTTCTAGATCTTTGGATCACAGTGTACTCTGTGGGTAGGGAGGCCTAAACTAGGAATATAATGATAATAAAAACTCTCTCTTTTCACTTAATTCATTAGTTTACCATCGATCATTGGCTTCTAAACAAATAAAACTTCAAGAAAGAGTTTCCAAAGAGATCTTCTAAATGAATAGACGTACAGCTCTCCTTAACGCATCTAATAAATTACAGTGATCCACTGCTTGTTTCTTTTCACATTCTAAAGATATATGTACGTACTTGAGGAGGCTATAACATCTCAGGGTCTTAAACGCATACGATGTCATATCTCACTTACGTAGGTAGTTCATTAACTGCAGTGATATACATTATGCACTCCAGTGATGTACATGTTACTATTAGGGAGACATCATTAATTATTTCCTAACTGCATATCTCACTTGCGTAAGGCCACAGCTGCAGTGATATACAAGTGCTCCGATGATAAACCGTAGCTACATGTTACCAATAGCCATAGGTTGACCTCTCTGTAATGCATATCTCACTTGCGTTGTGCAACAACTGCAGTGATACCCGTACGCAGGTATATGATGTACTACTATGAAAACTTGTTACTTTAAGGTTGATATCTCTATTCCCTAAATGCTTATCACCCCGTAGTAGCGCATCCAGTCAGTTGCAGGCACGTGCACATTTGTAATGCGAATGGAAGGGTCTGGTAATTTCTGTATCTGTCTACCCGGAGCCCCCGCTCTGCATAGATTAGAAGGGACCCTAATTGCATCAGTTAATTATGCCGCTATGGGGCTGTGCATGTCAGCTCTTATCAGTGTGTTGTTATGTCCCGAGCAACGATAGTCTCATGTGCATGCGGCTTTAGTGTATATTATATAGCACCAGCTGATGAATTGGATGGATCAAAACACTGTAGCGTCATCAAACTAAAGTACACAGAAAATCGCAAATTTTAAATTTTTTCGTTTTCAATCGCCATATTTTTGTTAGTTTCACCCAATTTTTATTACAGCACATGTTTCCGGGCGGGGAAGTCGACGCGAACTAAAAGTCCATACATTTAACTAGGTTAAAAAATAAATATCTTTATGCTTTTCGTTTTTCACCAGCATTGCTCCTTAGTTTCACCAGTTTTTGGTTTAATTTTTTTTTGTTTTTGTTTATAAACTACGAAAAACAAACCGTTTTACTACTAGAAATCATAAAATTTTATTTACACAGCTGAATGGATGAGTTAATGTGTTTCTATTTAAGAATCCAGTTGACTGTTAGGACAGTTAGGGCCAACTATTGCTTATGTAGCTGTTTTGTGTTATTTCATTTCAGAGATGAATATCTTACTATTTTCTGGCAAGCTAGCAGCTACTGAAAATTAGAGGTTGTACGGTAGTTATAGTTGCTATTAGATAGCGAGCGAGCTCTTGAGAAAGATGTAGGTATATAGCTATTTCACTCTCTTCAGTTCAATGCTCTGCTTTTAATTAGCTAGTAGCTAGCTATTTCTATCAAATTGTGTTAGTAATTTGAGGTGTTTTTCAGTTTTTCAAAAGATTTTATATTGCAATTATAAATCATAGTATCTCTGCAGAATGGATATTAATTGTAGGGATAGTAAAACAGGTACTCTGCGAACTACTTTTCTTGATTTTCCTAACACATTTTTCTTAAAAATGACTAAGAAATGAATTAACTAAGATTGTTGATGATTAGTTAGCTTAGTAAGCCACATGTTTACAAAGCAGAAAATCCTTTAAATGTTTGATGAATTCATAGAACTTGAAAAAAAGCAAATAAACAATAATTTTTTTTTGTTCTAACAAAAAAAACGTGTTTTTTGGTGAAAAGAAAAATGGTTTTCGGATTAAACGTAAAAAACCCATGATTTTTACCAACCCTGGCTCTGGCTTCAGTAATTGTCCAGACTTCTGTTAAGGATATAGACACAGAATTGGCTGGGTCCCCGAAGAAACATTGCGGGCGCACACGGTCCTGTTAAGTAGATATCCTTGTTGTCGCTTTGCTGCAGTGGCCTGCGTGTAAAAATCAACAGCGGGTAGTGGTCAGTAAGGCGATGGTTTGGGGCCAAATCCTTCATTCTCCTAAGACTCAAATCACAGAGCCTCGTGCCGGGAAGTTTTATGAGAAATGCGAGTCGTTCGAGTCTTCAAGAGCAGGTAAAACACAAAATAAACGTAATATTCGTTTCAAATCTTTCTGAACCAAACGATTAACCTCGTTTCCAAATTTGATGTCCTCTCCACTTGAAACCCCGCGGCGCCACCGGCCATTCAGCCCCTCCCAACTTCAGAGTGCGCCACTGTTCAGAATAGAAAATCAGCTGCAAATTAAGGGATATTTCCGTCACTGTTAAGAATATAAAATCAGCTGCAAATTAAGGGATATTTCCGTACCTGTTGGTTTGCAGAGGCGCCATTATTGTGCCGCGTACGTGACTGTCAAGCGCTGAATGCGAGTGGCAGCCTTAGATCGCAGATAGCGCTCGCAGGCGAAGTCTGTAGAATTATCAATAAATTTTCGACTCTAACAACGTCAACAACGTTGAGGGCTAATTCTAGGTCAAGTGAACTTCGCAGACAATGCTATGGGTTTTTCTGAGTGTTTCCTTGTTCATTTGGAGGCAGAGGGGAAGGTCATACGTTAAAAATGATCTTTTCAGCCTTCTAGGTGTCGTGAAGAACTAATTCGATAAAATTGTGGTGGTTAGCCTCGTCAGTTTCACGGACGAAACTAATGTGATTTTGTCAGTGTATCATGATTTGAATATTTAGCCTCTGTGACGTAATTATGTCCCTAAAAATGACATTCTGCTGTTTTTAGCAGTGCTTTTCTAGAATGCAAGTGTGGGCAAAACCTGCTGCACGCGATAGTCTTTTATCCTGTGCTCGACTGTGTTCGTTTGAAAAAAGTAGAAATGTGCATTATTCTCAGAGTTTTTTCTTTCAAACTTGGAAGCGACATCGAAAGCTTTTCTTCTGACGATTTTTAAGAAAAGCAATTTGACGGCTCACGTTTTTTGGTAGATAGATACATAGTTATGTCTGCACGTACACAACGAAGTGTTTGAACTCTGTGAAGTGAAACACTGGACGTCTGCGGCGGGCTGAGAATCAGTACTATATAATAATTCACGTGGTGTTTTTATTTATTTACAACTATATCTATATCTTCCTGTCGCGCTCTATGGGAATAAGATAGGAGAAAATTCAGGTGCCGAAGACGGTACCGGTATCTTGGATACGGGGGTCGCGCTTGGGCGCTTCAGCTGATCGAGGGACCTGAGCCTGCCCGCATGATCATGTCTGGAGATGTTCATTGTTCTGAGTTGCTACTGGAGATATCACTTACCTACGCCTCATAGTATAAGTTTTCAATTTTTTAGGCAGAATGCTGAATTTTCATTAAAGAAGCCTTCTGAACGATAATAAGCACTGGAGACAGCGGGGGGGTTTCCTGGAGGGCTAACTTACTGCCGTTACAATGGCGGCTCGGGACACTAGTATTGTTTAACTGCGTCACTTCGTTGTCCGCTCATACGTCCGTCTTCTGTTTCTCATATGTACTGCTGTACTTGGCGTCCGACTGTTTTACCTAACAAACTTCCCAGCTGCTGAATTATTGCTTAATGCTTCATTACTTTGTTACTAACATGATCATGTTAGGGAAGAAGTGGACGAACAGGACAAATATCATCAGCAGAATAAAGAATTATGAACTACGCGTGGCTTCCAAAATTTATACTAGCTTGCTTCCGGTTTTCCTCACGTATGTCGTACTTAAACTCAGCAGGTAGCAGAAATATGTTTTAAAGCTTTTCAGAAAAAAGAGCAAAGCGTTTCGTTAAATTCCGTGCCGATTTGAAATATTCTCAAAGCGTATCTGTCACCAGTTGGACTACAACTCTCTCCGTTGTAATTCACTGCATACATGCAGAGATATCCAGAACTTGACAAGTGGCAATTGTTAATCAATCAACTTTATTAGGTACTAACAGGGGGGGTACTATAGTTACAATATTAAACATAGCTTATCACTAGACTTAAGTTAAATTCAGAGAGCGCTTGATAGCCTTAGTACACGTTACA
>LQNS02278102.1:5714873-5725987 GCA_001587735.2 Parhyale hawaiensis | reverse complement strand
TAACTGAATTCAGCGGTGATAACGTTTGTGGACCGAGAGACTAACTGAATTCAGCGGTGATAACGTTTGTGGACCGAGAGACTAACTGAATTCAGCGGTGATAACGTTTGTGGACCGAGAGATTAACTGAATTCAGCGGTGATTACGTTTGTGGACCGAGAGACTAACTGAATTCAATGATGATAGCGTCTCTGAACTGGCACGCTGAAGTCAGTGATGTCAACGTCTGTGGACCGATGTACTATAGAGTCAATGATATTAGCGTTTCTTCATCGAGAGACTAACTGAATTCAGCGGTGATAAAGTTTCTGGACTGAGAGAGTAACTGAAGCTAGTAATGTTAGTGTCTGTGGACACAGAAACGAACTGAAGGCAGGGATAACAGCGTCTCGGGACCTATTGACTAACTGAAATGATAACTAAAGTGTCTCTGAACCGATAAACCAACTGCCAGTGGTGATCGATGGGTGCGTCGCTGGTCCGATAGACGAATAATTACACGACCACACGCACATGGGAATTTGTAAGATAACAGTCGACATCGATTCTTCTTTGCTTCAAATATTGTTCATTTATTTTACCATAAATGTACAGAAAACATAACACACATGTGTATTTTATTTATTTTCAGTGTCGCGGATACCGATGCCTTCAGTATACTCGCTGTACTCGGTTGTTGGTAATCCGACTCGATAAAAGCCGACCGGCGTGATTGACAGCTTCCAGTTTTTCCATTTATTGCAGCGGCGCTTGCGATTGCTTAGCCATCGAACATATTTTTTTTTATTGCTACCCGTGTGGATATTTTACAATTTCCACTTCCCTTGTTCGCACGTGGCGGGAAATTGTTGTCTTGTGGCTTTAGTCTCGGGATTTTTACTACGAAATCGTTTCATTCTGCGTTTAGTCCTTCATCGCTTGGTAAAATGTAGCGACTGAGCTGGCAGCATCGGTCGTAAAGCGGCTTTTGCGCTACGGCCACGGACGTCCTGAAGATAATCACAAAACCATCTATCTGTAGGTTACAGCGTTGCGTGTCTGTCTATCCGTCCTGCTTTTGCTATATGAAAGAACTCTGTTAAAAGAACTGCAGTCTGACTCGCCTGGGCCCCACGGTTCTGTGCACCTTTCCTGAGGTGTGGGGACTAGTTCTGGCCATGCACTATTGTCTGCCTGAGCAGCAGAGGCGTGTTGCATTCATACGCCGGTGTTACCCGGTGACCCACCGTGTGGCGGTGAATGCGACGTGCAATTTCAGCGCCAATCAAAGTGTTGCGGAATCCGCGGAAAGCTCGTAGTTGAGCATTTCTGGCGGAGCCTTATTTTGCCCGCACTATAAGAAAAAAGTTGAGAAAATATCCCCAAAAACGAGTTCGTATCAATAATGATCCTCTCTGGATGAATCGGACAATCAAACGCTTCATTGCCAGGCGACAAGTGCGTTACAAAAACTGGAAGCCCAATCCAACAGAGGAGAACAGGTCCAGTCTCATAAAGGCGTCGGGATGTGAAGAAAATAGTCAGGATTACTAAAAGGGAAAAAAAGTTTATATAGGCGCTGCGGATGGCAAAATTCAACCCAAAGGCATTCTATAAATATGTAAATGAAGGACGACTCAAAAAAAGAAATCATATGTCTTTTCAACAGATCTGACGGTGGAATCACCAATGACCTAAGAGACAAAGCCACTATCCTCAGCGATTGTTTTTTCACCTCTGTATTTACTATTGAAAATGTTACGAATATTCCTGAACCAACTCCGATGCAAGTTGCTTCCTTAAACACATGTGTTTTCACGGAGATCGAGATCCTCAAAGAACTGACCCACCAAAATGTGTATCAATCCAGTAGTCCAGATAATCTTACTCCCCATGTTCTACGGGAAATGGTTCCTGTCATTGTAAAGCCACTGCTCGAAATACTGTATTTAATCGGTCTCTAAGATCGGGAGAAGTTCCGCAGGATTGGAAACTATCTAACGTGATCCCGATACATAAGGGAAATAAGAAAAAAACCCAGTAACTATCGACCAATCCGTCATACATGGGTCCTCAGAAAAACTATGGAACGTCTCTCGAAGCGCATCACTGATCACCTAAAGATGCACCAGCTCATATCAGACACTTAGCATGGCTTCCGAAATGGAAGAAATTGGCTGCTTAAGTTCCTGCTTGGCCCACTTCTGTTCATAAGCCTAATTTACATCAATGATCTCGATCTCAACATCCGTTGTAAAATCAGTAAATTTGCGGATGATGCTAAGCTATGTCATCCTGCCAGGAAAAGAGCTGAGGTCCTACAAATCCTTGATCACCGATCATGGATTGGAGCACAATGTGGCAGAATGAGCTTTAATGTCGACAAATGTTCAGTAATGCACGTAAGGCTGGAGAACGTTTCAGCCCAATAGAAAATGAACGGGGCAGAATTGGCTGCTGTCACCCAACAACGTGACTTGGGAATACCGATTATTAACAAACTACAACACTGCAGCAAGTTGATAAGAGTGTGAGAATGGCAAGAAGATTACTTGGATTCATCAACTGGAATTTCGAATACAAGTCCAAAGACATTATCATTCCCTTGTACAAGGCCTTAGTGCGGCCACACTTAGAATTTGCTGTTCAATTCTGGTCGCCACATCGGTGTAAAGATATCGATAAAATGGAAAGAGTCCAACGCAGAGCAACGAAAATGATACCTCAACTGCGAAACAAGCCCTATGAATGTCGCCTAAAAGAACTGGGCCTGATCTCTCTCGAGCAAGGACGACTCAGGGGGCAACTAAAAGAAACCTTGAAGTATTTGAATGGCTTCAACGACGAACCTACAGTGAGACTTTTTGATAGGGACGTTCATGATCGCCGGCGAAACAACGGTCAAAAGTTCAAGCATAAAGCTCGAAGAACAACCTTAAGTCAGCAGTTCTTTTTGTATTTCATCGTGAACATTTGGAATAGACTCCCTCCCGAACTTGTCGGTGCGAAGACAGTCAACACATCCTCCATAGCTAAGAACTCCTCTTTCTGGAGCAGCCGCAAAATCTTAACAGCCAAAGCTTCCGAAGCCACCTTAATCCACCTTTTCTCTTCCGTGCTCCCACTACACAGATAGACGTCTATAAGCTCCGCGTATTTGCGGCTATTAATCGTGGTTGGGTGCATGCATGATCGTCTTTTCGACTGAGATTCTTCCCCCGCTTTTTTCTCTTTTTTCTTCCTCAGTCATCAATATCTTATACTGACATAATGCCAATAGCTCATAGAGGCTTAGTGTCGGTGTCTCTTTGGGAATAGGCCTATTAGTTAGTCTACTGCCGCCTATCTAATCTGATCTAAAATGCTAAAATTTAGCTAATATTTGGCAGTTATGGATCATTTCCTTTGTTTCCGAGCTTCAGTCCATCATATTGTTTGTTAACAAAGAAAGTGTTTGTAAACAAAGTCAATGTTACCCAGCTCATAACCCTACCGTAGTTGAAGTTGCCGTCGGTGTCGCTCGGTGTTAGGTACCTAACCTATGTCGCATTGGAGGCCGGGGTGATATTGAAGGGTTGATTACAACAGGCCTCTGATAGGCTGTAATCCCGAGGGGAGGGGGGGGGGACTGGGTTTGTTCATTGCAAGTAGAGTACATTATTATCAGCAATCCACGCACGCCCTTGCAGGTGGTGTAAAATGTGTTATGTTCCACAGGATTAGCTTAGTTCTGTTAGCCTATCCTACATTGAGGAGTTGAGCCCTCGTGGCTCTGTACGTTGAATACCTAGGCCTTCGGCATAACTTTCTTTTGTACCAATTTTACGTTTTTCCACTTTCATTCTCATACTAATGATCTGTCGTTCTGTTTTTACTCTTCTTTCCCGACCTGCCGTTCTTATGCTCTTTGATTAAGTGCACCAGAGCGTCCCCGTGCCTTACTTATACATTTCTCGCGACTTGCTAAGTGTCCCTTTTTCTCTCACTGTCAGTATTTCGTAATTTTATGATTCTATTTTATGCCCTCATGAACTTGACCACGTACTTGCATTAGCTATATTTTGAGTTGAGGGGTTTAACTGAACTGAAGATACGGAGTGCTCGACTTCTCTTAAGACCAACTTGAGGACCTTGGACCATTCTCATATAACAAAAGCTGAAGGTAATTTCATATCACGTATATTATTTCATTAGCGCTTGATTATACTTCCTGCGAAGGTTTTACGAGCAGAGCTTGTATGAATAAGTGCCAGAGAAAACTGCGACACTTGCACGAGCGTCACTTCCAGGTTTGCTTATCTGAATGAAGAGGTGGCGAGGCTGTAACTTTTACGTGAAATGAGACCCAGAAATTACTCATGCACGGCGGCTCACGTCGTCACGAATTCTTATAGTGTGTTGTGCTGTGTAATTTACGCTCATTTGTGCCGTACTGTGCAGTGTGGTCGGATTATCATTAGACTCATTAACACGGCGGGCAGCTTCCTTGTTAGGGGCAGTCCCGATGCACCGCGGTTGAACTTGAAATAAGCTTTTACTTTTCTTTGCTGCTAATCGGGAATGCCTGTACGAATATCGTGAAGAACCAACCGTACCTATATTTAATCTTATAGGGACCTAGTGAACTAGATGAAGTAGCCCTAACACTCTCCTTATCTGGAGCTTCTATATATATATATATACTCAATGCTTCAAGTGGCCTAGTTTGAATAATATTTTTGTAGTTTGTGCTGCTCTTGTTGAGACGCTAGCAATGCCAGGGTAGGATATAAAGTATGTAGTCCACTTTAGCTGTTACGGTGTCGGTATTTAGCAGTTGGCTATTGTAGTCCAATTAGGTTAGCCTAGTCGAAGAGTAACTTGCGCTCTACAGACCAGTTGTTGGAATGTACGTGACTTCGTCAAGTCGGGTTAGCTGTCTTTCGGTTCCCATTCCTACTTTATCAGCGTTCGAATGCGTCTCTGTGTCCGTTTAAACATCGCAAAAGCGCACAGCTTCTTTACTTCTAATTTTCTCGAAAATTTCAAGTGGTTCCAAAACAGTCTAGTGACTCGTTTTAGAGCCAGCTGGCGCGCAGGCTAACATTTTGGTTAAGCGTGCCGGCTAACATTTTGGTTAAGCGTTTTAGTAAACTCACGTTTGTGTTTACATGGCCACGACCAAACATTTGGAGGCGGATTCGTGCGAATGGGGACCAAAAGTCTGCCGTGTGAATCCGGCTTAACTTTGCGATCAGCTGCCTGGTGCTGGACATATGTCGGGAATTGGACGTGAAAAATGAAAGGCATTTGATCAAGATGTATTTGATAATCATTAGTATTTGATGTGTACAATTATTTAAATAGTGATTAAAGTTCTACTCTGTGATCACAGCTTATTCCTAAATCGGCGTGGTATTGTTATTGCTTACTTTGTTGATAAAATGCTTGAAAATTGGTTTTTATCAGTTAACCCTTCCGTCAAGGAAACTTTGTTCTTTTATGAAGTTCTAAAAGAAGCTCATAGCAGACTCTATCATTGCAGTCACTTGAGCTCACCTACAGTGTAGTTCAGCCATAAAGAAAATACCATCACTGACTTCAAATCGCTCGTTATACATGTTGTCCAAATTTCAACAGCAAGAAACAACGCTCTGGCTTTAAAAAATAAAACTTTGATGCGGGACGTATACGTCCCGCCAGTATTGAAAGGGCTAAGGGTGGGCTTTGGTCTTAGGCTTCTTGTCAAATTTTTTGCCCCGTATTCATTCGGGAATTACGTGTTACTATAGTTGACTATTATTGCCTGCTGTTCTCACAGTACGATGGTGATATTCTAGTGTGCGTATACCTATATCTTGTCCGAAACTTCCCTTGTTTGATTTCAGTTCGTGGCTTTGGGTCGAGTTTCTGACGTTAACTACACAATTACGGTGCGGTTGAGCTAGCAAGCCGGAAACTCAGGGTTGAGCGGGATGGTCTTTTTTTAATAATGAAACATATATTTCTAAAGAAAATGCATTATTTTCTACCCCAAATATTATTTTCAACTCTAAAATAATGTTTCTTCTCCAACATGAGATATTTACTGTACAAAATACAGTATTATACTCCCTGTACAAAGTAATTTTTACCACAAAACTAGGTATTTAGCCTACAGCCTGAAATACATTCTTTTACCACAAGACATTTTTTTCTACCGCAAAACAAGGTAGTTAATTTTCAAAATACAATCTTCTCCCTCAAAAACATTGGTTTTCTACAAAAACAAGGTATTTAGTACTTGAAATACAATCTTCTGCAACAATACCAACTTATTCCTACCTCAAACAAATTGAATGTGTTTCTTGCGAATCTACCATCATCTACCCCAATACATTCTTTTCTGTCCTCGAAAATGGTACTACTTATTTACTGCAAGAATATACCTTCTACCCGAGGCAAGATTTTCTACCCCAAAACAGGGGATCTACTGCACAAAGTGCACTACCGTTAAGATAATATCTTTTTCTGCCTCAAAAGAAGGTATATATATATATATATATATTTATTTGCTGTCAAACTAGGATCCTCTTTCCCAATACAAAGGCTTCTCTGCCCCAAAACAAGGTCTTTCCGTAGATCCCGTAATCACCACTGGAATTATCTCTATCCGGATTATGCTAATGGGCCCCAGATTCTGGTGCGGTGCAATCGCCTTCCGCTGAATGTATTGTTAATAACCCCGCATCATTTTCTGGGAGAGCTTTAATCCCCCTTTGTACTAACGGCATTTCCAGATAGGAATGCTTGTTTTTAATAAGAGCAGCAGCTAATTCTTTGAGTTTGTAAAGCCTCTCGCCGGTCTAAAACTTTATCCATTGCCTTTTTTTGTTTTAAACAGTATAGTAAACTATTCATCAGCGTGAATCTATAAGAAATATTTTCCATAGGAATTTAGGAAAAAAGAAAATCGTACACAAATAAAGTTTCAGTACACGGCAGGTTTAGGCGCCTTATTAGCTGACGTTCGCCGTACATGCACTGCGTCCCGATTATTCTGAAATTGAATGTCGGCATTCACACTGAGAAAAATTTTGATGCACGTAGGTGATTCACAGAGAAGCATCAGGACGCTTGTAGGTGTTTCGTTTCGCAGAGAAACATCAGGATGCACGTTTCACAGAGAAGCATCAGGATGCACGTAGGCGTTTCACAGAGAAGCATCAGGATGCACGTAGGTGTTTCACAGAAAGTATCAGGATCCACTTAGATGTTTCACAGAAAGCTTCAGGGTGTACGTAGGTGTTTCGTGGCGTAGTTTGGTGTGTCATCGTCGCAGACAGAAAAAACATATTTCAGTCGGAGAAACATATTTTCTAAAAAAAGAACAAAAGCTTAGTAGTTTTGTTACACGTGTGAAGCGAGACGCGGTTACCTACCAGCACGCAGATCGCTATTGTAATTATTCAAAGTTTCGTCTCATCAGGACCATCAATTTTACCTGTTTTTGATGCATCTAGGTTCATCATCGGCCCTGACACAAAACCGAAACAAAGAGCATCATAAACGTGTCTATAGTGCATCATAAGACCCTATATGCATCATCATAATGCACTTTAGCTAACGTTACAATTATGGCATTAGCTCACATGCACTGGATAACCTAACGTAGATTTCATTATGCTTTATTGTTCTAAAATTTTGACGATATGTTACTGGTAGTGCGCAAAACAGGATATGAAGATGAGGAACGAAACATCTCTCCATGGCTGACTTCGATTCTTGGATTCTCACAGCGCTGGCTTCTCCTTTCTACCAATATTTGAACTTCTAAATTCTACAATCGAGGCAAAAGGAATAACTCGTGAGATGTAATTACCATGTGCAACATAACACATGATTAATGCTGAAGTGCATCATGATGATGCACTTGGCATATTTATTATGCACTTGCGTGTTTCGGTTCTGAGACAAAAATGCCTGTAACTTTGATGCATCTAAGTGCATCAAATTTCTCTTAGTGCAGATATTTCTGAAAGGCAGCTATACTTATGTTGCACGACGTGCTTGTTGAATGGTCGCTCAGTAGTAGAGCGTGCGTGTATGTAGCGTAGCTCCGGCATTGGTGTAGTGAAAATGAGTGCGATCATGAACTTTTTGATCGTTTTTTGAGATGGTATGTTGTTCAACACTTATTACTTTTGACTTATAGAACGAAGGAAAAAGTGGCGAAACTTACGGAATTGAACTACTCTTTTGTAGAATATTGGTACTTGCTGGCGGTCACATGCAGTGAAGGTGTCAACTGAGGCAGTTCCATTCAACTGAGCTGGTCTCGTCAGCTTTGACTTGATCACAATGCCAGTCGTGAGCGTTTGTTTGGCTAGTTTAGCTTAAGCCGATTAGCTTATTCTAATTGTTGACACTTTACTTAATCTGTATTTTGACATCTAAATGTAAAGAAACCACCGCAAAAATTTGGGAATATGTGCGATTCCAATCGTCGTGAGAAAGTCTGAAAACGGAACGACGCGCTGCTTTTGAAAAAAAAAAAGATATTGATGTCTTCGTATACAGCAACATCTTCTGTAATGAAAGTGTTAGCACAAGCAAAATTTGAGTGACTCTTAGTACTAATACTTTGCAGACTTCTATGAACATTGTCTTGACAAAATGGTACCGGTAGTTCTTCGAGGGACGTAAACCTCATATTTTCGCATTTTCACTGATGCGAGACATCTTTAAATGGAGCTCACTTTACGTTACAAACATTCAGCACGCCCGGCCGTGCTCTTAGCCAGTTCCTTCTTCCACAAACCTCATCTCTGTACGCTCTCCTGTCGATGAAAACGAATTGCGTGGCATGAAAAGTTTAGCTCGACTTCAGCCGTAGCCAATTTCTTCCCCTAGCCTCATCTCTGCATCTGCCGTATTAGCTAATTAAATAAATGAGCAAACTTTGTGTTTGTGCCTCCAAAATTTAGCTCGGCCATATACCCTTGGCCAGTTCCTTCCATACGTCGCTTCTGTATTCTGTATCCTTACGGTACAGATATTCAACAGACCCTATACCTTGTCAATTCTTTCCTCATGTCTGCTGTATATTTACGTACCTCTCTCTTAAGATAATGCAAACTTTATGGCAGTACGCTTAGCCAGTTTCTTCCATATGCCTCATCTCAGTAGTGTATCCTTACATAAAACAGACTTTTATGTCCACCAAATAAATCAGCTCGATCATACCCATGGCCTGTTGCATATATAGGCCTCAATCGTGTACGGTTTTCTTCTTATTAACAAACTATATGGCCCAAACCTTCAGCTCAACTGTACCGTATCCGTGGCTATGGTTTCTGCTTGAATTCCACAAGAACACGAGTTCGCCCTTCATCGTTTGCAAGTTGTGCCTGCATATCTCTTCTATAATGTATTCCAGGTGTATCATGTAGGTCTATAAACTTCATGACCCTTCCCTTAGCCTGTTTCTTTCATAAGCCTGATCCCTATACTATATCTCTACGTGAGACAAACTTGATGTCTCAAAAAAAAAAAAAAAAAAAAAAAAAATTGTGTGTCCGTACCCTTCGCCAGTTGCACCGACATGCCTCATCTCTCCAGCGCATCCCGACGTCGAGCGCAGTTCCACTGACCGCCATTTCTCATTTGAGAGCTCAAGTGCCCTCGCGCTTGGCATCAAAGCTTGTGTGTATTATTCATTAGCGAGCTCAATTGCTCATAATACATCGGTGCCCGATGGGATCTTCTGAATTCGATGCCTAGAGTCGGATTGGGCGTTAAGTGTGCCAGGACGAAGATGATATCTCCGGTAATTGAATTTCCCTGCGTTAGGCTCGGCTTAAAGTGTGCCAGAACGTGGATGATTCGATTAGGGAACGTTCGAATCGTTGGCCGATAAGTTTGATGGAGTAGCGGTAAATGTATTGCCGTTCGATAGAGTCGGTTTAAAGTGTGTCAAAACGATGGCGAAGACTTCGGTAATTGAAGTTTTGAGCGTTAGAGTGGGTTAAAATTTTGCCCGAGTGTAAGTACCGTATGTACCGTACTAACTCAGGATATGTTGGACTTACGGAGAGCAATTTTAAAACTATTAGCTATATTTTCGCATGCTATAGTGGAGATAAGGTGCGCCAGAGCGCGGTTATTTATTGCAAATATTGGTAATTTTGATTAGGAAGCGTTAATGTATCCTGACCGTTAAATTAAGACTAAAATGTGCCAGAATATTACTTTTTTTTAGAAATGTAGAAGTTAGTACAGTACGAGCTTCAGACGGCGTTGTGGAGTGCAGCACAATTGTAGAAGTCTCAGCACAATCGTAAAAGTCGCAGCACAATCCTAGAAGTCGTCTCACAATCCGCCACGGTAGCAGCATGGTTCCATTCTCAGCTCTAACACCTTGTATCTCTCGCAGGTTCGATGCCCAGCCAGGCATGCGAGCTCTTTGCAGATCTTGGTGTGCTGACTCGGCTGGCTCGGCAGTTGTGTGTGCATGCACTGCGCTCTGGCGGAACTGCTTTCCTCAGAATGAGGGGGGGTGGGGGATAGGAGGTCTCGGATCATTTGTTCCTTCCGTCAAATTGGCGCCATACTTCTTGGTGACCCGAGGTCGACTGCAACTACACTTATTCATCTGGGGCCAGTGGGCCTATACCCGCAGCACAAACCAGTGCATGTGGGCTTCCCAGGTGAGAGTGTAGTTTAAGTTGACTTTACCTTTACCTTTAGAAGTGTTAGCACAATTCTAGAAGTTATTGCAAAATCCTAGATGTTGTAGCACAATCCTAGAAGTCGTAGCACAATCCTAGAAGTCGTAGCACAATCCTAGAAGTCGTAGCACAATCCTAGAAATCGTAGTACAATCCTAGAAGTCGTAGCACAATCCTAGATGTCGTAGCACAATCCTAGATGTCGTAGCACAATCATAGAAGTCTTAGCACAATCCTAGAAGTCGTAGCACAATCCTAGAAGTCGTAGCACAATCCTAGAAGTCGTAGCACAATCCTAGAAGTCGTAGCACAATCCTAGAAGTCCTAGCACAATCCTAGAAGTCGTAGCACAATCCTAGATGACGTAGCACAATCCTAGATGACGTAGCACAATCCTAGAAGTCGTAGCACAATCCTAGAAGTCGTAGCACAATCCTAGAAGTCGTA
>LQNS02278102.1:5694201-5704812 GCA_001587735.2 Parhyale hawaiensis | reverse complement strand
GAGGAACCAATGGGAGACACCACTTAGACTCCAATCAGATCAGAAACATCAGTCATCAGTAGGTCAAGAACACCTAACAAATGGGTAGGACCTTCAACCAATTGTTCACAACCAGAGGCACTCGCGAAGTCGAAGGCGGCATGACCATAGCAATGAGTCCTTACAGAGCCTAACCATTCCACATGGTGACAATTAAAGTCACCCATAAAGGAAAACGAAGAACGCCTATCCGAGGACGGAATTCTTGGCATTGTATCCAGGAGACAATCAAAGACCCTATCGTCAGCATAAGGGCTGCGATATACCGAGAACAAATAAAAGTTCCTGAATGTGCCACAGACTCGTAGCACCATCATCTCGCAGCATGGACACTCATATTCACTCTGCCTGGACACAACAACACCCTTTCGAACGTAAGCAGCCAAACCCCTAAATCCAGGGCAAGAGTCGCACAACCGCAGCACTGGCTTTTTAAAGTTCGGGATCATCAGCTCAGAAACATGGCGATGGCTTGAGACGAGCGTCTCCGAACATAGCATAAGGTCATAATTCGAAGCGGCTACAGCTAGTTCAGTCAAATTACCATATAAACCCCGAACATTACCGCACAAGATCCGGCAGGAGCGAGACCCAATACCACGAGGACCGGAATTCTCTTCCACGTCCGGATATCTAGTTATCAGGCACGCAAAGAACAATAAATAAACATACATCATAAGCAAAGGGAATCATCAAAAAATTACAAAAAAGCATATCGACAGTCGTGATAGCAACGAGAGCGGCCAGCTATCCACGCGTCCCAGTCCCTGCCACCACCAGTACGGGCTTTGGCCGAAAAGAGGAAGAAGAGAAAGAAAAGGAAAAGAGCATCAGGTGGTACTACCCGAGGGAAGGAAGAGAGGAGCAGACTGCGAAAGACTGAGTACCCAGCTATGGCACCAGCCTGTACTTGTAACCAGGAGTAAACTGTCTTTTTACTGGATATATAATTTTCATAAATAATATGTTTTTAGGGTTTAGTCGAACCGAAAATAAACTCCAAAACATGGGACACTGGCCCAGAGACGCAATTCTCATCTCATTCACAGATTTTGTCAAGTATGTCCCAGCGATTTGTTCCATTTTTTGGCTCCTCTTTGCTCCAGTGTTGCAGTTGCCATTGCTCTGCACAGTTTCGTTGGCGTTTTTAGAATCTCCAAGATATTTTATCTTGTGGCTGTACAGCTGTTGGTATAGTCAGCTGCACTGCTGCAGTACGGCATTTTTCATAGTCCCATGCATCTGCCAGCCATCAATCAATACGTCGGAGGCCCTGCGACGTTACGGTTTCTTGTCCCTGTATCTCTGCCACTATTCACTAAGTCTGCCCCGCTACGTACTGCTGCACCGTAGTTTATTTTCTGATCTGTATGTTATTCAGTAAGAGTGTAGCACTGAAAAATAGCAGTTTGAATTGTCTTAGTTGAGTGCCCCCGTGCAGTAAGTTTACCGTGCGATAACACAAGTCTGAATTATCGTAGCTGATTATCATGAGTCTACCTCACTGCAGCACCACAGTTTGAATTGTCTCAACTGTCACTATCCAGTAAGTCTACCTCTCTGACACAACAGTTAAAATTTTCTCATTTGACTGTCCCTGTTCAATAAGTCTACTTCACTACAACGCTATTATTTGATTGTCTCCAATCACTTCCAGCAACGCAGCTGTTGTTCTCCATTTGCTTACCGTCGTTCATCCACTTCCCACACCTCCCAACAACGAGACGTCTCTCTGCATACCAGTCACGTTGAGGGGGCGCTTCTCCGAACGAGTGCAAGGATGTTGGCCCAATTGTGACTAATGACCCATGCTGTGGATGAATGTGTGGAGCGGCCGACACCTCCTCCTGGACGAGCGAGAGCACCTACTCTGCTGTTGAAGTCTTGGCGTTCCAGGAACTCGCGCCATGTCCGTACAGACTGCCGTGATTCCAGAATGAGCGGAGTCTTTTTCACTCCGGCGCTACAGTGGCAAATTTCAGGGGGCGGCCAGGCAAAAGGAGGCCACTGGTGCCATTATGGGAGCCGACATATAAAAATAAAGTGCGTGTATTCACATACATGTATGAGGAAGGATGAAGGGGTCCTAGTTTTTAAAGATGATTTCGATATTCCTTAAAAATAGGAAAATATGATAAATATATGACACTTATTGTAACCTTAGAACACGGTCGTGGGGTATAATATGCTCAAACCCTTATGTAGACTAGTTTCATAGCTGCCGAAGGACCGTGTTAGTAGCAGTAATTTCCACGCCCGTATTCTAAGATTAAATTTTAATACATCGGGTCCCGGACCATTGGCACGGTTCAGAAGTCAGGGCGCTTCGCTACAAGTAATTTTAAACTAGCCCCTAGTTGCTAGGGGCTAAAGTACCTATTCAAAAACAAGTAGTTGAGAATTACACTTGTTGTTGGAGCTTGTGGTTCATGTTATAGCTGTGAAGCAGCTGTAAAAGTAAGGGCTGTTTGATTAATAGAAACATATAATAGCGCTGCCAAGGTTTCCTTCGCTTCAGCAGCATTGCCGTTGACGTGAAAATGCCGTGAGTCATCACCTACGGATGGCCCCTAAATGCTCGACTAGTATTTATCATGCAAGTTAAGAAATGAGCAGATGCAATATATATGCGAACGGTAGTTGGTTCAACTTGGCCGAATGAAATATAGCGGCAATGCTTGAAGCCTACGTTCGCAAAACCTACTGACGTGTAATTTTTAGAGAGAGCTATGGTGAGCAATTCGTTTTACGTTCAGATAAATTTAGTACCTACTCAGTCTTAAAAAAAATGTTGCGTTCTCACACATCAACTGGATAGCATGCAGCCGCCGTTATCGACAACGTCACGCAACACGGGGGCACATCAAGCGAGCCGCACCGGTAGACGACACTCTGGACGAACCTCGGCACGCAACACCAGGGCATCAAGCGCACAACAGGGGCTCTTGCTATTGGCAAACCTCGTCACGCAACACGGCCGCACATCAAGTGTATCACACACGCATGCGTGTTGCGCTCAGGTCGCCCAATCGGCCAACAGGCATCAAACTTTTAGACGAGCAGCTTCCGTCGACTTAACCTTAAAGTTAGGACAGGTGCGTGCTGCTGCATGTGGGGGCGTCTCTTGACATCGCCCGGACTCTTTCCTGGGTCCTTACTGTTTGACTGCATTCTTAAATCATCGAATGCAATGCTTCACTATATTGCGACGATACCTATGTAAAGCAGTATCCGAAAATGCTAGGGAAAAGGACCCAAAGGAGACGCACTTTTCGGCGCATTTTAGCGTTTCTGCGCCTATAATTTCGTTAGTAATGCATGCATCGGCATGTGCTTCGTATCGAATAAGTAAAAACTATTCCTTTTTCACTTGGTCTTTTCAGATTTGCATTATCTTGAATGGAATTTGAGTTATAGTCCCCCGTCTCCTCGAGGATAGGTGGCCTCATTTGAACTAAAAACCTAGCTTCTGTTGCATTACAGTTTTAGAACAAATTGACAATTTAGCATTATTTCTTCTTTATTTTAGACTGCATGATATCTACAGATGTTCTGTCCTGTATATTTTTAGACTTACCACATTCATGGATAATGCCACTTTTGGCACTTCAGTTGGAACCAGCTGGTGTGAATGACGACGACAGATCATTTTTATCGCTACCCTCGCGTTTCTTTTATACTTTCAGCGCTGAAGTTCAGTTTTTCCTCGAAAACGATTCCAGAATGCAAGACTAATAATTTCCAACCTTTAAGTGTTGAGCTCCGGACCCTAGGGAGGACAGGTTTGACATTCAAAGTGTGAAATTCTTCAGGAGATTGAACTGAGGTCACGCGATACCTACTGGAACATCTGATATTCGTAATGGAACTTGAAAAGCTGTCTGTTCGCGGTCAACGTTAAGACCTCCAGTGCATATAATTAGAGAATGAAGGCGGGAGCCTTCTGCTCGCTTCTGATGGCACCCAGACACGCACCTCCTGATAACTTTTGGTCTTCGAATAGCTCATTCCGGAGATGTCACGCAGCTCTGATTGAAACAGAATCTTTCTCTTGCCAATGTTAAATGAATATGCTTGTGTGAAGGAAGGAGATGGGCCGAATTTGAGACCCGAACGTTTCTGTGATTATTCATCGGAGTTCGTGGACGATTTAGCTGTAAGTAAAATTGAATTTTTTCTTTGGCAATATTGATGAATTTACTTGGACAAAGATGTTATGCTTGNCGTGTAATGTTGACTGTAATAGGGCCTCAATTACGAAAACAACTCACGAATGAGACACTCAGTAATGAATACGCCCTTGAGCTCGGCCTCATCCACTGAGTAAATTGCCGGAGTGTCATATCGGGAGGTTCTCTGGGCAATGACAACTGAGGGGCGAAAGACAGAACACTACCGCACGCACACAACCTTTGTGTAAGTGCAAGAACTAAGGAATAACCCTTGGAGAAGTGTGAAATGTCATTCATGTAACCACGAATACTGTTCAGCCGATACTTGAAAGAGACTCGGAATTCAGTTGATGAGCGACAAAATGGCCGTTTCTTTGGCAAAGTTGAAAGCTAAGCAGTGAAGGTGTCTGAAGTATGTACCTCTCAGCGGTATCATGGATCCTGAAATTTGCACGCTTATATTCGAAAAATCACTGATGCAGAAAGGTGACACAAGCACCGCATGAACGGACATATTCTCAAGTTGTTCGTGGTGCAATCAATACCTCCATTATTTCCAACATTATCATTGTAATAAACTGTTNATCCTGAAATTTGCACGCTTATATTCGAAAAATCACTGATGCAGAAAGGTGACACAAGCACCGCATGAACGGACATATTCTCAAGTTGTTCGTGGTGCAATCAATACCTCCATTATTTCCAACATTATCATTGTAATAAACTGTTGGTCTCTTGTTATCGTTAGAACCTGAGAAACGGCATCGGAAGATTTTTCTATTAGGAAACACTAAAAAAAATTTGGTATAAGTTCAGTAGTAAAGGAATGGCCAACAATCTCACAGAGACGGTAGAGCTAAAAATCTGCAGTCTTTACTGCAGATGTATTCAGCTGATCTAAAAATTAAAAAATCCATTAGATAGAGCAACATTTTTTTCACAAAATACAGTCAGTCCGAAGCTTCTATAGCCCTGATAATAAATACACAGCAAGCTAGAGAGTTGACCCGCCATCGCCAGCAAATTTCGGAAAAGTTGGTTACAAGCGAAGGTTAACGAAGTTCACTACAGCTGAAGATGACGCTAGACCTATTGTAATGTAGTAACTAACGAATAATTACTGTTATCATAATTATTATTTTTATTATTTGTAAGTGTGTAGGTGTACATGCTTCGGTTGGTCACGAAACCGCAAACACACTTGATTTAAAAAAATGACGACAGTCTATAGACATTGATGTCATCAAAATTACATATGAAAAAAAGTGTTTGATCGATGGCGCTGGAAGATATCCCAATTTAGTGAACAACAAATTAAAAAAAAAAAACATGGCCAAGACAATCTGACTTCGAACCAAGCCGCCAAAACTGTCTATAAAATAAATAAGAAATTGCCTATGGGACATTACTAACTTCTCTGTTTGCAACAACTGTAATAATTTCAAAACGACACGATAGCCGTCGTATGCTAAAAAAGATTCTAACTCGGCACTCAGCAGTGAAAAAATAGAATATTTGCAGTGACTTTGAACGAAAGAAAACTAATTTATTAACCCATTAACTACGAATGACACAAATATCAGTTTCCGAAACATATTCAAATTACGCATGCCGCAGTTAATGGGTTGAAGCTCATGAGGGTGTTGCGCCCACTATACCAAAGGGCACAGCGCCCTGAGGTTTTTCAGCCTTGATACTAACGGGGAGATGATTGGCAGTCGGCATATAGGTAGCAATTATGAACAAATGAATCCATATCATCAGTGTAAGCTTCACACCATTGCACAAAACTTGAGTCATAATACATCCTTGAACGACGGTGGGAATTCTAGTTACGCCTGAGCCAATTAAATAGAATGGAAAACCCAGGACTCGTAGCGATCATGCCGAAATCATGCAATTACGCGAAATAAAAACGGGAGTGTGCTGTCATACCGTTTTCCAAATTGTAGAATCTTCTGTATATGTACATAATAATAATCACCAGGATTCCTATTTGTCTTGCCCATAGCTAGCCCAAGCGTCAAATGAGGGATAAAAGTATCCCCAATCCTAATTAAGTTTACGAGATTTGAATTTCACAGAATGATTTCCTCAAAGCGATGTCTTGCATCGATCGCGCCAATATCCGGCCCACGGGCCACATAAGACCTGAACAGGCTCCGCATTAAGTTCGCAAAAAACTGCACGACGCTATTTCAATTTAAGGAATGTCTCCGTTTAAACCCAACGCTCGCATCGATTACGCCGATATGAAGTCAAAGCGCCAAGCAAGACTGGAATCGCATTTCACGTTAAAATCTTCTACATTGGCAATGATTTCAAGAGCACCAACAGGTCGTACAAACGTCACCTGGAACGCGTCGCAGGGCCAGTAAGGCGGAAGAGCTACAGCTTCACACCACTCATTTTCCTCTGGCACATGGCTTCTCGCTCCATTACCCAGGCAATGGGACTAAGAAGTATCGAGGGGCCGCCGAGGATGAAGAGCTTGCACGTGACCAGGTCCCGCTGCCGCCCGGCGGTCTGAGGTGACAAACTTATAGGCCTGGAGCGGGTGTAGTGAAGTGTGGAGGTCGTACTTCAGGATCGGGTCAATAACAGGGGACGACTTCATAAAGGATCGGGTCAACAGCAGCGAAATCGTTAGAAGGATAGAGCAATAACAACAAAGAATTAGTCACGATCGGGTCAATAATAACTACGCATTCAGCAAGGATCGGGGCAGTAAGAACAACAAGTTCATTATAAGTAAGGATCGGGTCAACACCAGTAAATTCAACAAGGATGGGGTCAATAAAATAGGGGTGAGTTCATTGAAGATCGGGGTAATAACATGAACGATTTCATCTAGGATAGGATCAGCAACTATCTGATGGGTGCATTCGTAAATAGAGTCAAGATATCGCATGACCATGAAATTAGTCTAACTATCAGGCCAATAAATAAAAGAATAGGAAGTCTATGTTCAAGGCATCTACGAACTATTTTAGCTCTCAGAAGGATAAAATTTTATTATATTTAGGTCGTTTTTTCAGTGACAGGTACGCACCCGGTCAAAGAGTTTCGGTAAACTGTTAGCCTAAGCTGTGCCGTCGTGTACGCGTCGTTAACATATCCGCCTCTCCTAATCGTAAAAACTACAGCATCATTGGAAAAAATATGGATTAAACATTTGCCAGTTTTAACAACATCATTAGGTGAGACAGTTTGGTGTGTGGAATACGGTTAGGTAGTTTTTTTCTGAAAGTTAGCTAATGCGAGTCGGACGCCACCCTGCTGTTCTACTGCTATAAAACGCACGCAGCGTATAGCAGCTGACTTTTTTTAATATTACCGAGCAATTGTATGGCTTGGCGTATTCTATATAGACTTTGGCGTTAAGATTTCTTCGCCTGAAGGAGAGTATTTTTTTTTTTGTCTTTTAACATGTCCCGTATATCAATATTGTTAAAAAGTTCTGTTATCTCGGCGTTCAATCGCTGGCTTCTGGCCAATTTTTGTTGCAGCAGTTTGAAATTATAGAAAATAGCAGATCACTGGTAGAAGACGAAAATGAATCAAAAACATTGCCGCTTTCACTCATATAAATCCATCTTAAGAATGCTATATTTTTCTCGATTAAACTGAATTTATTGCATTTTAAAGACGATAAACTGGGCTATAAAAGCGCTTCTGATACATACGGGCATTTACCGGGTGAATTCATCTGCTCTTTAGCAAACCTTTTAACCAACGTTCTTGGAAAATTTTATGTTTCACAGAGTTAAAATAAAGTTCAGAGATACCTTGATACATGTTTTTGTGCAGCTATAATGATTGTAGGACATTCTGGAGGCCCAAATGAAATTATGACGAAACAATGCGAAACAGATACTGAAAAATGAGCTAAGTTTTTATGACGTCATCGCTTCGTACGTCCGCCGCGTGCAAGCGCCGCTCGTCGGCAGTGCGTTAACCTGTTCTCGTTAATCATCCTTGGATAGGCAGTATTCAAATGTGTAACAACAACATGAAAAGGGAGTCAGTATAAGGAAAGAAAAAACAAAAACAGCAATACTTTATATTGAGGGCAATAACAAGAATATGAAGGCAGTATTGAAATGTAGGGCAATAACAATAAAAGAGGCCGTTATTTATCAATTTGGGCAGGAACAAGAGCAGGTAGACCGTACAAGAATAAGGATTGGGCCACTAACAGGAATAGGAAGGCGACTTCATCAGTTCAATAACAAAAAAAAAAATCACTCGTTAGAATATTGAAGAACGGTAGATATTTTGACCCTGCAACGCCCCGGGGTCCATGAGTTCACTCTGAAGTAAATAGAGGCAAAACCTCCCTCCCAAAACCTCCCCGGGGTTCATATATTATTTTCACACTGAATTAAATAGCGGCAGTCCAACGAAAGATTATTTTGGACCCTCAAGTACCCCAAAGAAACATCACATCGCCGGATGTGTACAGTATGCCCGAAATGGTTAGTGAGGCTATTATAAAATTGAATTTTTGAATGTGCAGCGCAACTCCATGCAGTAATTTCCATCTCAGTCGCACGCGTCTCATCGACGTTACCTAATTTCGTGAGGGTAGTGAAGGTATTGGTGTATACCTCAAGGTCGAACAATCATACGTTCACGATCAGCAGCCTTTTGGTAAATATTTTTTTTTTTTTTAACGTTCCGCCTGCAGCAGCCAAACAAAGTTAGAAGAAGTTTACGTCAATAGCTCGTGACGAACCAGCTGAGTACCGAGGCACAACATTAGTTACAGTTACGCGATGTCTTATGGTGGCATTAGACTGGGATCGATGAACGTACAGAGTTGTTGTTGGAGGAGGCACCTATGACGATACATTGAGAGCGTGGGCCTTCCTTTTCGAAACACGCCTCGATCGGCACGTCTCTTTATCCTAAGAATCAAATTCCCAGTGAACGAACCTATTTCTAGAACACCATTTAAACATTTAAATGAAAGGGAACAACTTCGTCGGTCTTCGTGACAATCGATCTAGAGCCAGCAATGTCTGACTACCTAATGAGAAAAAATGACCCTAAAACAATAGTGTACGCGTGCGTGTCCACGGCAAAAAGTCTGCCTGGAGACAAGGATATTTGAGAAGAACTGAATTACTGTCCATGACCTGCAAGTTTCCGCCTCGGCTCCCTTTAATCCAGTTAGTCTCTGCGAAGTCGTGGCATACGGTCGAGGCCAAAAACGGTTGGGGTTGGATTTTACACATAAACAATCGCAATTAATTCACTATGAGGTTTGATAACAAGATAATGTAAAAAGCATCACGTTCGACGCCCGTTTGAACGGGCAAACTCGGTTTCCGCAATCTAAATTTGTCAATGTTTTTTTTTTTAATTCATTCCAAAAGTACCACGTAAATGGTACCGTCAAGTGCACAAAATTTGAACCGACAGTAACCTAATATCGTAAAAGTAATTAAAATATTGTCCATCTTGCGTATCAGAGTTTATAGAGATATCCCTGAATACACCAATTTCCAATGAATCCGTAACTCTTAAGCCCATTTTCAAGAAACTTTCACCGTAAAATAGATCAAAATTTTTGTAATGCACCAAGTACGACTACAAAGTTAACACTAGAGCACACTGAGAGTACATACCTCCGCCAAGCAAGGCAGCGGTAACGAAAAATTCAAAGCGGCTCTGAAACGATGATTTTTTTTATCAACACCAAAATCTGATCACTTGTGTCTTTTGATAATGTTAACAGTGTCCGTACTTTTCTTGAAGATCCGTTCATAACTTTTTGAGTTATGCTTTGATAGGTATGATAGGTTTATTACACACAGATAAACATTACAATAATGAAAACTTTCTGAGTACAATATACGTACAGTAATATATCTGCATAACCCATAGAAAAGTTGTAAAACATTTTTGTGTACCAGGTCGTAATTAGACTAATACAATTGCATAACATAATCCTTAAACCGCTTTTTAAAGGCGTCATTAGACATAGGATCTAGTAGGTGTGTAGGAATTCGATTAGCAAGTGATACTGTTTGGAAAATAGTTCAACGTTTCTCTACATCAACACGAACATTTGGAAGATTGAGAATGAAGCGTCTCATCTCGTAATTTTGATGAGGTATGAGTGATCCGTAATATTGTTGAAAGACAAGAGGATGATTATGTATGAGCGATCGGAGAAACGTAAGAAAAACGTCTTGAACTTGCAACATTTATTAATCGCGGTACATATCACTACGATTCATTAACGGTATATTATTTGATATCGTTTTACGCGAAGTATTCGCCTTAGTATATTATTTTGCAAAACTTCTGGCTTACGAATGTAACAGTAAGGGGCTGCACCCCAGATGATGATATTTTGAATTAACAAGGAATAAGCTAATGAATAGTAAAT
>LQNS02278102.1:5672933-5685896 GCA_001587735.2 Parhyale hawaiensis | reverse complement strand
GCCTCCCTTGATTAGGTATTATTTAATTACTGCACTGCCTCTTATGTCTTGCTGTAAGGCACTGAACCTTAAAGCTGGTGATCTAAGAAGAAAAGTGAAGTGCCAAAGGGTAATTGGTTTGACTCGTGGAAAAGGTCGTTTTTTTCATTCACCCATGGCTTGGCTAGGGGGTGTATTGCTGCAAATATTTGCATTTTTAGAAAAAAAAAATTTTTTTTCCACGACTCCCAACACGTTTACTAAGCGGCACTAATTCCTTCGGCTGTTCTCACTAACACCTTCATCTGCGTTCGCTTACATCCTTGTCTGCCTTTTCTGACGTCCTTTTCTGATATCGCCAACATCCTTCCTGCTTTGTCCCGCAGCTTTGCGTGCCTTCTTTAACATCCTTGTCTGCCTTCACCAACACCCTTGTCTGCCTTCACCAACACCCTTGTCGTCTTTCACCAACACCCTTGTCTTCCTTCACCAACACCCTTGTCTTCCTTCACCAACACCCTTGTCTTGCTTCACCAACACCCTTGTCTTCCTTCACCAACACCCTTGCCTTCCTTCACCAACACCCTTGTCTTCCTTCACCGAAACCCTTGTCTTCCTTCACCAACACCCTTGTCTTCCTTCACCAACACCTTTGTCTTCCTTCACCAACACTCTGTTCTTCTTTCACCAACACCCTTGTCTTCCTTCACCAACACCCTTGTCTTCCTTCACCAACACCCTTGTCTTCCTTCACCAACACCCTTGTCTTCCTTCACCAACACCCTTGTCTTCCTTCACCAACACCCTTGTCTTCCTTCTCCAACACCCTTGTCTTCCTTCACCAACACCCTTGTCTTGCTTCACCAACACCCTTGTCTTCCTTCACCAACACCCGAGTCTGCCTTCACCAACACCCGAGTCTGCCTTCACCAACACCCGAGTCTGCCTTCACCAACACCCGAGTCTGCCTTCACCAACACCCGAGTCTGCCTTCACCAACACCCGAGTCTGCCTTCACCAACACCCGAGTCTGCCAGGGCCCGCATGCTGGTGCGCTGCTGCTGATATGATCAGTGGCCGCTGATCAGATTACGTAATGTCAGAATATTACCTCATCACGCAGCGCGTACTTCGCGGCGAGGGCGCAGCTCTACTTCATTAGAAGGAATTTCCTTCCTACGGAAGACGGCAGTTTATCTCTCAATATATATTTTCAGCCTACTGTAGCGAAACGGAAGCAAGGATGTCTAGATAACAGTGTGAGCTTTTAACCGTGTGTCCGCTCCTCGCGGGACTGTCTGCTTTGGGCTCAGTGTCTCTGAGGCTCTTGTGGCGGGAGCGTCTGCTGTGAATTTTGTGTGTTCCTGGCTCGCGTTCGGGAACAGTTCCTAGCGATTCTAAACACCCACTGGTTTTGGCGTACATTGTGATAGATGTGCTCTCTCTTTTTTTTTAGAACTTTTCCTGATTGTTCTGAATCGTTTACGTATACAGTACCAGAACTTCGTGAAGACGTAGTCAGCCTGTAACGCTTACAGTACTTAATCCACCAATTACGTTGTCTTTTGAAAATTGCGAGTAGTCCATTAAAGGTGTCTGCTCTGTCGTGTCATACGGCGATGTGTGCACAGATCATAATTCGTGATATCAGTCAGTTCCGTCTGCAATCTTAGTCCTATTATAAGCACGTTGCGCTGAACTGCACCAAAGGGTTTCTCTCGTAGGAGTGTAGTGAAACAAATAACCTTTGCTGCAAAACAACGCAGCCTGCAGAAAATAGACTTAAAGCTGTAAGCTACATTTGACAGGGTCTCAGAAGCCCGTTACACACTGACGCAACAATAACAACATTGCTTATAAATTTGGCGACGAGGACCGCGCGCTTCTAAATGTTGAGGGGCAAAGTTTGCAGATTTTACCAAGGAGTCCCAACTTCTTGGGCACAATGTAGTGTGCCTGCGGGGCAACAAATCCGGTGCAATTATACAAATGAGATCCTTGTTTTGGCTTGGTATAATGGCGGTAGTTTGTCTAACTTTCCATTCCATGTAGTTTTCTTCTTCTGCTTGACGGATGCCTGAACTCAGAGAACTTTGTTAAGGTGGCCATGCCGTGCGTGCTATGTCTTTGTCGCTAAACTTGAGTCGTAATTCTAGAAATTCCGTGTGACTCAAATAAAAAAAGTAATGTACTTTTATTTTTCGACAATTAGTCAAAGCCATCAATTGCATTTCTTGTAGTACCTTGAAGAAACTTACGTCGTAGATCTACAGCCCTATTTAGTCTATTTAGGAAACTTTATTCTTTATGACTTGTAAGTTTTACTGAATGTTGTGTGATGTTCGTTTGGTTCTCCTTTGAAATATCACAAGAACTATGAGGGTTAAGTTAATTAACTGTGACTAACATTGGAATGATTTTCTGTGTTTAAATAAAACCGGCTCAGTGATATTTAAAGCATGTAAGGGTATTACAAAAGTTGTTAAGCTACAGTTGCTGTATTGCTGTAGGTGTTTGGTATCTAGCAACTGAAATTTTCAGACTGCCGTGAATAAGAGAATAACGGTTGATTACGTTTAGATGCCTTTAAGTACTAGGCTCCATAAGCGTATTTTAGTATTATTATTTTTTGGATTATCTGTTAACTGCTGACTGCAAGAACAATTGTCTCGTTGGCAAAACTTGCGAATGCTTTGGTTTAATCTAGGATTGGTTCGAAATAACCTGGAAACTATGTCAATCTGTTTAGATCGTCGTTCTTTTTGTAAACAGCGTGCAGACGGCGCGCTATAGATGTGTGAGGCACAGTAGTTCAGCACGTGGTTGAACTTTCTAGTTTTGTTGTTGTCTCGAAATTTAAATGATATTTTACCGAATTCCTCGAATGCACTTGAAAGTAAGCTCCCACCTGTCGAATCTTGATGTTTGTGACTGTGTCTAGAACTTTTATAACTCAGAATTGTAGGGCGTCAGCGATCGCCTTATGTCTTGCTTTCCCAAAGCCAAAGAAGTATATCAGCACCCTACTATGGTTTTCACTGGCCATGTTACACTGTTTTTCGCTAATAATTCCTAAACGAATTGTCAGATCACTATGGTATTTCAACACAGAGCCTATTACAACTCTACCTAATTTATGGCCCACATAGCATATTGCTATATGTGTTTATACAGGAGTTTACTCGTGTATATTAAGCCTATATTAAGCTGAAGCCAGGAAGTCGCTTCAACACATTCGAACCAAGCCCAACTTGGGGCGTGTTGCAATCATGCCTTCGGTGTCACCTGTGCTACACCGGCCTCCAATGCGACACAGGTTGGGTAACACCGGGTGACACCGACGACAACTTTCCTAAATTTTGTGGTCCTGTTATGGGTAACACTGCCTCTGTTTACGAATATTTACTATGATTCTCGAAAATTAGTATTACAAAAAGTACAACTGCCATAAATTGCCTGAACTCTAGTATGTGAAGCACTTTTGTCTAGTTTTTCTTTAACTTTTTATCCTGACGGGGCCCCTAAACGTACAAATTATTCGCGCAAACATGGTGATTGCGCAAGCATTTTGACTGTGTAGGGAGCGGTTGCGTGACTGCGCAAAATGATTGTGTGATTTCAAAACGTTTTGATATTTTTTGGCAAACTGGCAATGCTTGCGTCGTTTGACTGCAGAACTGCGCAACCAAACCGAACTTGTCTGAGTTCTCTCCCAAATTCATAGCGAGTGGTTGGTGTTGTGATCTTCTCTATATAGTATCCAAACTTTGTCTTCCAAAATCACCGAAGACGAGTGAAAGTTTCATTGGAGTTCATCGAAGATTAGGAATATACATAGGTACATAGGTCATTACCAGCATTATGGTGCCTTACTAACATAATTAAAGCAACAGAAACAAGAAAAACGAACAATGCGAAAAATTGTTTGGGAAGTTCGATGAAAAATTTCCAGACGATGAAAAGAAAGATGCCATAGAAAATAATTGGCTGAGAACAAATTTCTGTTGGAAGTAAAAAAAGAAATGACTCAGCCAGAAGTGTAGTTTGAGCTGATGAAGTTGAACGTTGCGCAAAATGATTGTACAGTGCCGGCAAAAAAAAAAAAATTCTTTACACTTCAATGACAAGAATAAACTTTACACGAGAATGTGAGTATTTCGTTTGCCCTACCCGACATAATAAAGCGAGAAGATGTTAGTGACGATGCATTCCTTCCGCCCACTTATAGCAAACGTCCATCACCCAGCCAACCCCCAGCGAGGGTTGTGTGCTGCTGCAGTGAGGCTGATAGTGGGTCGCTCTTGCCGACGTGTTATTTTTACTTTCTTATAAGTTTGAAGTCATATAACTTTACACCTACTGCACACAATGGGTCAAAAAATGCTTCAAATCAACCTCACTGCAGCAGCACAAAACCTTTGCTGAGGGTTGGCTGGGTGATGGACGTTTCCTATGTGTGGGCGGAGGGAATGCATCATCACTAACATCGTCTCGCTTTATTATGTCGGGTATGGCAGGCGAAATACTAACTCACATTTCTCGTGTCTTGCAATTGAAGTGTGAAGATTATTTTGCCGGCACTGTACAGTCTGTAGCATTCGTCAAATAATTTGTGCAATCATGTTGCGCAAATTATATGTATGTTTAGGAGGGCCTTGAAATGCAGTTAAAATAGGGCTCCGCCAGAAATGTATATGTTTAAGCTTGCCGAAAATTCCGCAACTCTGTTGTGGCGCTGAGATCGCAAGTCGCATTACTGCTACACGTGTAACATTGTGAGGGTAACACGNAAATGACTCAGCCAGAAGTGTAGTTTGAGCTGATGAAGTTGAACGTTGCGCAAAATGATTGTACAGTGCCGGCAAAAAAAAAAAAAAAAAAAAAATTCTTTACACTTCAATGACAAGAATAAACTTTACACGAGAATGTGAGTATTTCGTTTGCCCTACCCGACATAATAAAGCGAGAAGATGTTAGTGATGATGCATTCCCTCCGCCCACTTATAGTAAACGTCCATCCCCCAGCCAACCTCCAGCGAGGGTTGTGTGCTGCTGCAGTGAGGCTGATAGTGGGTCGCTCTTGCCAGCGTGTTATTTTTACTTTCTTATAAGTTTGAAGTCATATAACTTTACACCTGCTGCACACAATGGGTCAAAAAATGCTTTAAATCATTTGTGCAATCATGTTGCGCAAATTATATGCATGTAATCCTCCCGGAACTTTACGTCAATTTTATCCCGAGGCGGTCTTTACATATACAAATTCGAACGGCTTTTAAGGCGTTGAGACAACACCGCGACTCTAGCGTTCAGCGTAATGACGATGTGCACATACATTGTGAGGGTAACACGTATGTCTGATTGCAACACGCCCTAAAATTGTACTTTTATGAGCTGAGTAACACTGCCTTTGATTACAACCATTGACTTTGATACTTAACAATTGGTGTTAAAAAATGTCTGGCTGCCATATTGCTTGAGTTCGTCCATTTGAAGCACCTTTGCGTATTTTTCCAACGTTTTGCCCTAAAATCCAGCCATGATAAAGCTCCGCCAGAAATGTTTAGGTACGAGTTTTCTGCAAATTCCGCAACACTTTTTGGGGGCGCTGAGATCGCACGTCGCATTCACTGCAACACGGGGTGACGCCGGGCAACTCTGTGAGGGTAACATCGGCGTCTGATTGAAACACGCCTCAGGCAGAAAACGAGTTATTCAAAGAAAAGGGTTTTCCCGTTTTCTGTGAACAATTGGGCGTAGTTTGAATGTGTTAAAGCGACTTCCTGGCTTCAGCTTAATATAGGCTTAATATACACGAGTAAACTCCTCTGTACACATATAGCAATACGGTATACTTCGCGAGCCATAAATTAGGTAGGGGTGTAATAGGCTTTGTGTTGAAATACGATAGTGATCCGCCCATTCGTTTAATAATTATTAGCGAAAAACTGTGTAACACGGCCTGTGAAAACCACAATAGCTGTCGTCTGTACAATTAATGCTTAGACACAAATCACACAATGCTGATCTATCCCGACTTTAGACGTTCGGTTTGGCGTACAGAATCTGTTGCAGACCGATATGAGATGAGCGCAAGCGCCAAATCGATTGCCCTTTACTTTTGTTTTCCCACATCCAGAAGCTTTTCAGGACTTTCTCTTATGTACGTGACCGCTAATACAAACTCAAGTGTCGACTCTGAACGTAGGTAATGGCGTCTACAATCAGTTCTAAGCTTGTGCTCCACGAATGTTGAGCATTTGATCGTTCCTTTTTCATTACGATCGTCCTAAGCCAGAAACTTTTCGACACCCTCTCCTATGCATAGAATAGGTACAGACTAGTACCTGACTTTGGACTCGGGGCATTTGAAATGCCGTCCAGAATACTTCTAACCTCATATTCCACAGATGTTCAACACATGATCGATTTTCATTTGCTTCCTGTTTCTTATGCCAGAAACTTTTCAACACCCCCTCGTATGTACACGGACGCTAGTACTCAACTTTCGACTTTGGACGTTTGGAATGGCGTCGAGAAGCTGTTGCCGACCCGTAGGCCACAAAGGTACTAGGCTCATCAGCAGCTGTTAGCTGCCAGGTCAGGTATATATGAGGCTCAGTAATGTGCTGGAATCATCCAAAGATCTCTTAAGGAGTCCATGCTGGTCCAAACTTTTCCAGATTAGAGAGTGAGGACGTAGATAACGCGGCTAATGTGGCTGGAGGCCCTTGCTGCTCTCCCGCCCACCCGCTTCTCTTCCAGAAATCTGCGGTAAACGTTGGTGAAACGAGCTGAAGTTTGAATTGGGTTAGTGCCTCATTTTAACGATATTTGCTTCTTTTCTGTGGTTCATAATAGCTTCGGCAAGACAGTTTTACCGAGTAAGAAGCATTTTTGGGCCGTTTAGTTTTCCGATTCAATAGAGTTTTTGGAATATTTTCTCAAGTTTCTTCCGATTGGCTCATAACTGCTCTTGCAGGAGATTTTTACTTTGTGTGTGGTATTTTGGAATTATTTTGTGGTGTTTTATTTGTTTATAAAAGCTTCTTGGCCAAGAATTTTCTGGAAATAGCTTCCTGAGATCCTTCTAGTTGCTTATAACAACTTTTTTCAGATTACCATATTAACTCAATATTTTTCTAGTCTGCAATAGCTTTTCGGCAGGAATGCTGTGGAGACATCTTAGCATTTTTTCTGTGATTTCCTAATGGCTTTGTGGCTTAGCTGTCCCCAAGTTTGTTTTAATAGAATCACGTTTTAAAGTGTAGCCTCATCCGCGTTGAATGTATTCCTTTTTTTTCTTTTGGTAATTTACTTCGAAGAAAAAGTTTATGCCACTGAGACAAGTTTTTTTCTCCTCACAGATGTTAACTAAATATAGCTACTTACTTATTGCCAATAATCAGTATTACTTTCTTACATGCTGTCGTTTTCCACTCAAAGAAGAAGAACAGTCAATGAAAAAAAAACTGTCATTTTCGAAACGGGGTGAAGGTGGCCACGGTTGAACCGCTGCTGAAAATATAGTTGAAATTCTTAATAAAAATCTACTATGCAAACATAATATACGGCTTTGCACTTTCTTACCACTTGTAGCTCAAACCCTGAGTTTGGCGAAATTTCTTCTGAGTTTTTAGAAATAATACCTGACAGTTGAGCTTCATGTGGCTGGAAATGGTAAAATTTTTCATGCATCATCCGTACTTGACGTCGCAATGGCTGACTCGTATGGCCATATATTCTCTTGGAACGTCGTTTTACCAACCTGATACTCAAATGATGTAATTTGCTAAATAAGTTACTAAATAAGTAACTAAATAAGTTACTAAATAAGTTACTAAATATCATATTCTAAACTTACCAAGACAACGAAGTCTCCTATCATTCGGCGATAGCAATTATAGAGGGCCGGTGCTAGAGTTCAGTAATTAGGTCCCGGTTGCTCTCTGGGAATATGGGTCTGTTGGTCTGGGTATATGGGTCTGTTGGTGTGGGTATATGGGTCTGTTGGTCTGGGTATATGGGTCTGTTGGTCTGGGAATATGGGTCTGTTGGTCTGGGTATATGGGTCTGTTGGTCTGGGTATATGGATCTGTTGGTCTGGGTATATGGGTCTGTTGGTCTGGGAATATGGGTCTGGGTCTGGGAATATGGGTCTGTTGGTCAGTTATCTGTATTCTTCTATAAGAGCATCTGATATTTTAAACTTAACAGCAGCGCTACTCCGTTTGGTACTTAAGTACTGTTATGTTACAGCGTTTAGCGAAAGTGTATTCTTGGTTAATTAATTTAAAGAATTCATTCTTACTCACTGGCGCATAACCGCACTTGCAGTTTGTTTTTCACGTTTACATCATATTAAAGCTATTCTGTATTNCTTAACAGCAGCGCTACTCCGTTCGGTACTTAAGTACTGTTATGTTACAGCGTTTAGCGAAAGTGTATTCTTGGTTAATTAATTTAAAGAATTCATTCTTACTCACTGGCGCATAACCGCACTTGCAGTTTGTTTTTCACGTTTACAGCATATTAAAGCTATTCTGTATTTCTTTATGGATGCGTCGTATCCAATTTTCATCTACCAGTGAGTTTTTTTTACTTAAAATCAGTTTCTTTCTCATGTGCTTGATAGCCATTTTCCATCAGGCCACGTTTGCCCCAGCAGAATTTGTCGTCTGTGCTGGTCAACTATAACTCCTCATTTTCTGTTTATCAGTTCGCAAGCCGCTGCATCTCATGGAGTTTATCATCTGCTTTGTATTGTAGAGTTTCAGGAACTGCCAGGATGTTCTTTCTAGAGCACTACGATGCCTTTAGTTTTTTTCATATATTTTTTATTTATGGGTTACAGAAACTCTGAAAACGTTTTTGTTGGTGCCGTTTTTTGTTTTATTTTTCATCTAGCCGTTCCAGAAACCTGGATAGGTACGTTTTATCTGGCACAGGGTTATTCTCATCCGTTATTTTTTACGGGTTACAGAAACTCCGTGTGATACGTTCTATATATGTTTGGTACACTTGCGTCTCTCCCCCTTTCCATCTATAAGATTCAGAACCTCAGTGACAATTTTCTATGGTATCTTCTTTTCTTTTCACCTATCGTTCCTGGAAGAACTTCCACCAACCCAAGCCAGAGCTGCAGGCAGAAAACCTGCCCCGCCATACGCGTGTGCTGCTGACGTTTCGTTCGGAATTTGGGCGGTTGCGATAAAGTCGGCTTCTATCGCGGCCACTGCGCCACTAGCCGAGTTAAGTTCGATTACGAGCTCATGAGGGAAGGCCAGACGGCCTGCCTTCGAGATATGGTTATGGGGCCACCGCGGCTCACCTGAAAAGTGCAGCCAAGGTGCCTCCTAATCTGGCCTGCTCACGAGGCCACCAACTCTAGGGAACTTCGTGACGAGTTTCCCTTGCCCCGAACTGTTGAAAATCCCTAACAATACTTTTTTTACGAATCTTGCTGTATTATTGGCTGCCTGTAATAGTGGAAACTTTATTACGAGTTTCCGTTGCTCCTAATTGTTAGAAGCGCGTGCTATTATTGATTGTTTTATTACGAATTATGTTGCTTTGTTGGCTGTCTGTGTTACAGGATAATTTGTTATGAGCTTCCGCTCTTCCAAATTGTTGAAACTGCCTGCTAATATCAATTCCTTTGTTTATGAATCGTACTCCCTCGTTGTCCTGCCTAAATTAGAAAAAAAAGTTCGTTTCGAGTTTCCCATTCCCGGAACTGTTACAAGTGCCTGCTAATGTTAAACAAATTTAGCTGCCTCACTGGCTTACCAACTGCATACAGTGTATGAAGAAAACGTTGCATGAGCTTATTTTACCTCAAAGTTTCGAAATAGCGTGCAATAATATTTTCTATTTAATTAATCTTGTTTGCTCATTAGGTTTCTTTTTTTTAAGGCAATTTCGTTGTGTTATTGGTCTCTAGTTGAAAAAAAAAAGTCGCCCCAGCATTTGTTTTTGAAGGAACGTTGCGTTACGATGGCGACGGCCGAAAACTCGTTCCTACGGAGCATTGGGGCGTCAAGCGTAAGCGGTTTGCGATTGACTTCTGAAACTCGAGTATAAGCGACCACAATACGATCGTTCAGGCTTGAATCCCAGGCAAGTTAAAGCTAGGAGCTTAGCTTGTCTCGGTTTGCATGGGAGAATTGCACGCTTCTTCACTCTTTCTATGTTCCATCTATCCTGTTTTACACGCTGTCAGCAATATCTCGCGCAAATTTTCATGTAGGTGCTGGGCAATACAAATGTCTTCCCGTTCCTGTAGTATTGAAACTTATTTAATATTTCCTTAGCTTTCTGAAGGCTTTTTTCTGATTTTTTTCTGCTCTCTCTCTCTACGTTACTCATACTTTTCTCGAATATCGAAAAGCTTTTCATTATTTTTTATTCTGCTTCATGGGGTCCCTCCAGTATATAGTTGCTGAAAGCGTCTGTTTTATCTTTTAGCTCTTTCATCTGCTCTTCGACGACTGTTGTGGGTGCTGCTATATGCTTTGTTTTTGTATCTTTTTCAACGCAAGCTTCACACATTTTTTATATCACTCCTCCCGCGGTATGTTGTTTTCTGTTTCTACGTCTTCAGCTAGTCTATTTTTGTATTAAAATAATTCCATTCGTTACCTGAAGAGCTCGTGTTTATTTTCATTTTCACTTTATTTTTATACTTGTGTTTTTTGTTAACCATATTTTTTATATTCATACGTTTTGTGTCTTTCATTTCTATCTGCTCTTTCTATAGTCTATAAAATGTCCAGCTTGGTCTTCGGGAGAAACACACTAGCTACGGCGTAGGCCCATTTCTTTACTTTGGAGACGGTGAGGTGACAAATTTATCAGCTCAGTCTGTGTTTTATACTCCCAGCACTGTACTAGCATGGAATTTATTGCCGGAATCCCTGTTTGGCCTTGTGGATTCGCTGGCGTTGAAGTCAGCCGTGAATGACTTTAGGAATTCTCCCTAGTACCGCTTTGGACATCATAGGGTTATTTCTGCTTTAGTTGGGCTTTTTTGCTTCCCGTACTACCTTGCAGTAATTTTTTTTATAATAATACTACTACTACTACATTTTCGTGACGCGTTTTCCCTCTCATTTAACTGTCTTTGTGGGCGGTAGCTTGTCGCGCTTTACACAATTTTGCGTTCATATTTCTTTTAAAATTACAGGGAAATACTTGCGCGAGTTTCCCTGCCTCTCCCTCTCTCTCTCTCTCTCTCTCTCTCTCTCTCTCTCTCTCTCTCTCTCTCTCTCTCTATATATATATATATATATATATATATATATATATATATATATATATAGGAATGATGCGTATATATATATATATATATATATATATATACGCTCCAGCAGAAAACTATATGTCTTTAGTGCTGATGCTATCCTCTCGCGCCTTATGGTCTCCGCAGTAATGTCTCACCAAGTTCATTTGCATCATTGTAATTTTCCTGCTTTACGTGCCTAAATTTATGTTTTACTGATAACCATTTAAATTATAAATGTCCTATCTTCATCACTTTGCGTATGTTACTATTGTTTTGCTTAGCACCATCTGCAACATTGTGTCCTTCGTATTTTACTCGCCTCACTGTTTCTCTTATTTCCGTATGCGTGTCATACTTCTCTGTTGCGGATGCAGTGTGTCAAAATACATACATATCTCAAACTGGAATTCTCACATCATTTGTAAACGCTCGCATCATTCCTATTTATTATCGTTAATGTTTTACCATTATATTTCATTTAGTATAGGGAGGGCTCCTCGACCCTGCTGTGATCTGTGATCCCAATCGTCCCATGCGAAACTTCCTCACAGTTTCGTTCGTATGATTGAACTCGCTTGCTATTCAGAGTTGGTGGCAGCAAGTCTCCGAATGGCACGTGGTTCACTTGGCGACGCTCTTGCGAGCTTAGTGAAAACTTCGAGTTTTCCTCGTTTTGGGATCCATTTTCAAAGTGCACTGTGTTTGTTCTTCGACTCGCTTATGTACTGAACATGTTTTTTAAACAGCGTTTTGGATATTTTTGGGAGAGAAATGAAACATGCTTGCTCACTATTCACAGTTTTTTTCTATAGCTGGACGTAGATGAATCAGTCGATTTTTTTTCGGTTATTCGTGAATGGAAAAACCACGAGCGGTGCACTGAGCGTTTTCCTAATGAAGTTGTCATTTACACTAGGTCCAATTAAGTCACGTGCCAGCAACCCAACATGAGTAGCTAAATCACTGGTGAGTTTTGCTTTGGAGTCGCCTATCTGTGCCAGCAAATATCCGAAATGTGCCTTATTTTGCTTACTTTAATACTGCAACTTCCTTCATTAAGCATCAGTTTTCGTAGAAGTAACAATTCTTGAAGAGGTTGATACCGCATAAACTGGCTTTGAAAACTAATTTCAGTAACTTGACAGTTCATATACTAGTTTCCTAGAGTGATTTCATGTGCACTATATTTTCCTAATATCACTTTTCGTGAATTTTACCCATGATAGGTACATCATACTCCTTTGAATTTTGTGCGTCAATACTTGGATGATCTTGGGAAGAGGTTGAGGTGGCGTTACTTGCTCAAATGATCACTTGCAAGTCAATTGTACTGTTACCGTTTTGTAATCTTTTACCTTGCAATGTCAAGTAAAATTCAAAACTTTTGTCCGTAGCTCACTTTTATTATTATCCTGCTAACACTTCCCCAGCTGCTGTTATTTTGTAGGTACTATAAAAGTAGGCAGATATTTTAGATTTGTTTGCAACGGTACGGCAATCGTTAACTACATGGTATTTGCATGGTTACTCACGATGGCAATCAGCCGCAATGCAGTGTAAACATCTAATGATAATATTAACTACTCTTTTTTAAAACCAGGGTTAAAGCGAAGACGATCGATCTAAAAGACATGTCTATTTAAAATATGGACGTTTCGACCATATAGGCCATTATCAACAATCTGGAATATAAGAAATTT
>LQNS02278102.1:5621259-5637444 GCA_001587735.2 Parhyale hawaiensis | reverse complement strand
ATAACTCAATGTTGCTATTAATTCTGAAGCACAAGTGAAAAGCTTCTTTACGCAAGTATTTTTTATTTCAAGTACTTCGGCTTTAAAGGATTTAAAGTATGAATGGTTGCTAAATTGTTTGATTAGCTGCTTTATAATCATTGCTGTCAGTTTTCAGGCGTCTACATACCGGAGCTTTTTCGGTATAGGTGAAGTACTTTTGCTAATGGCCGTACCTATATTTTATAAAGAAAATGTGCTTGTTCAGCATTATCTGCTGCTGTTGTTTCTGAAACTAAGCAGTTATCATTGTTATTAATTTGTAAGCGCCTACCTATATATGCCGGTGTTCTTTTTTGTTAGTCTAGTCAATTACGTCAACTTTGTATTGCGTATTTTCATAAAAAAAATATTAACTGCGTATGGGCTCGCTCAGGTTTTACTTTTTATTTTTTACTTAACACTTGTTCCTATTATTTTTCTCAAACTATAAATTGTTGTTTAGTATCGAGGCAGATTATTAATACAGACTAATACCATGTAACCCAGCTTTCCTTAACACATAGCTCCATGTTTAGTTCCTCAGCTTTTGCCGCCTGATTTGCATCACTGTTGATATAGTCTATTGAAAAATCTATAAGTATTTTATTCTATGCTAAAGCGGGGTGGCATCGAATACTATCAGATAATTGCCTAAATACTTCAGATTGCTGCAAGTTTCGACGCGCTTCTGTAGAGCTCGTTAAGGTAATCAGAATAAAGTTTGAACAATGGTTTCAATTTTTTTCTCTATATATAAATAATGACCGTGTTCGCTGACGCCGCAGTTTTTCCCAAAATTCGACGCAATCTTATGTTTAATTTGGAAGCGCCGCTTGTGTGGGCGGCCGAGTGGATAAGCTTGTATGATGGTTGTATCTTTGTAACGTGGGTGGGCTTTGCATGTATTTTCGGCTCGTTACTGAAATGCCGTTTTGAAATTCTCGTGAGTATTGCTTGTTTTGGGGCATCTTCTTTTCGCCTATTTGGAGCGAAATACGCGAACCAAATCAGGTTTAACTTGTTCGTAACCTTTGATTCGCTAGAGTGAATCCAGTTTCAGGCGTTATTTGCAAGCCGATTACGCTTCCACCAGCCCCAAACACTATCTTGTTGCGCTCAAGATTCAAAATCCAGACCTACTATAGCTAATAGGAGTAAATTATTTCGCTCAGAGTGGGCGAAGCGAACTCGCCTTAGGTAGCAAAATATTGGTTTGAATTACGGCTGCAGTTTGAGCTCATCAAATCGATGCTTGACAGCGTTTCTGTTCGTCACCTGAACCGCCATCTTTAGATTGATTTTGAGGCACCTATGCAGAGCTTGTTTGGGCACATATGTTCTAACACAATAGCTTAAAAATTGACTGGAAGTTTTACTCTACAATATCTATAATTAAATGCAGGTATAGAATTCCACGAGTTCTCAGAAGTGCACGACTGCAGTCGACCCCGGATTGTCAGAGCTATGGTGTCAGAGACGGAAGGCCGACGTGACACGTGCGACCCACCAACCGTCCCCATGTCTGGTCAGTGTCAATGCCCCGCAATAAATGTGAATGCCGCAAATGCTGATGTTGCAACCAGAGTAGGTAGGTATCGAAAAATTTGCGCGCTTGGCGGTGAGGTGAATCTTAGCATGCAAGCCTAGTCCTCTACAGCATCCTGCCACCACCGTTTTCTTGGCTACACGTACAGTATGTTTAGATAATAACTATAACCAATTCGCAAAATTTTCGTTAATCCGTAGATATTATCTGAAGCTGCATTCCCATTGAAGACACCGACCTTAAGTCTTTTGATTAAAAAATTCTTTTAACACAGCAAGAAAAGGGACGAGCATCTATCACGTTCATTTTATATCGACCGTATCACCCCTAATAATTATGCTGTGGTTGTCTAGAGTTTGGTCCATTAATTAACTAGGGACGGTATCAGGATTTTGTAAAGTTAAGAAAAAGAAAATGGAGACAACAAATGTATGGAGTACGGTATCGCCCTCAGGGTTATATTCAGGCGGGCCCTAGGCTATCCCTGCCACAATATATTTGGGCATCACACACCCAAGGGTCCCGAGTGCCTTATCCGCAGGAGATATTACAGCTTGCTGCAGTTCCTGCTGACGAGATTAGTTTTGTAAAGTTAGTTAGCTTCTCTACTATCCTCTTTCTGTCCTGTGAGGTGGGCTGTCGATCGAGATAGCCGACCTGGTACGCGGGACATCTGTAGTCTCTCTCGTGTGGAAGGACACAGGGGGGGGGGGTGGCGACCACTTGAGTGTCACCTACTATACTTTGCGCCTTGTTTCCCTGCCCGTAATAGCGTACGTGGCCACCACGCCTACCCAATATGCGGTATTTGAATACTGCACAAGTAGTTTCTGTGTTGAACGCTTAAGTTGCGGCTACGGAGGTTAAACAAAGTAGCTATGTAATAATAATAATAATAATGTATGGAGTATCTCTGTAATAAATATTTTCGATATGATAATGTATTTACGTAACGTTTTGCAGCCCAATATTGGAACTCTGTAGAGTGTCAAGAAATTTCTTATTTATAGGATTAATTTCCTGATCTGAAAATCTCCAGGTTATGAATGCTATTTTCAAGGCATCGTTTTTTGTTTACTTGATGCAAAATTAATAATTAGTCTTGTTATTATATACTGTACACATAGGTTATACGCTGGCGAGATATGATTCTATCCTATAAATATAGCATATAATAGGAATAAACGTGAGTTCATTTATTTCATGTTACAATGTTTAGTTTCAATATGTGTTTGCTATTTGTCGGTAAGCTTGTAAGCTCCCGCTCCTCAACTATTGGAATTTTCTAGCTTCTCTGAAGCCATACTATTATATCCTATCGTCTTTACTGGTACTCAAGTCTGGAAATGGACATTGATAGGCAACAGCGTTATCAACTGTGTAAGTTATTATTATTTTTTTCAACAGTTAACTACCATCCATTGATAGTACGTGCAAAGGCAAGATAAGATTATGCCCTGAAGAATTAACTGAGGTCATTAAGTAGCATTTGCTCATATTTTCTCTGAACTTTCCGATATTTACGATCTCGAATCAATATTTGCTAAGCTGCAGGCACACACCACTCTGATATTCCAGTCTTGGACTAATACATCGCTCGTCATTAATGTTTGATAGCAAATCAGTCTAAGTAACAGCCACCAGAGAGCGCCTGTAGCTGCAGCTCCGAATTAGATGAAGCTTGGCTCAGTTCTGTCAACACATGTGAACGGCTTGCAAACAGAAGCTGCAGCTGCTGCTGCAATGTACGTGTTTACTCGGCTGTTTACTTACATTAAATGTTTTATATATATTACTGTAAAAGTACGAACTGCTGCGTATTTGTGCAAGTGAAGCGAAACTTGGACATAAACAGTCGTGTACAGGAAATTTACCTGACTGGCCTGATAAACCGTATACTTGTGTGTACTTATATCGCTCCCATCTATAAAATAGCAGCACGTTTTAGGCTCGGATTTACTAGGCATTTTTAATTTTCCTGCAATTTTAAGGTTTTCAGCATAGCTGGGTGGGAATTAAAAAAAAAAGTCGTGCACTTTGTGGTATTTTTTTGTACTTTGCATGGTGTTAGGTATGGATATGATGTTTTCAAAAACCACCGCACGCAATTTGGGTGAGACCCCTGGTGGCCGTTATGGATAAAATCCAAGATGGCCACCACTGGAAAATGAAAAGGCTACGGTATATCTCTGCTCATATTAAGAGCAGAAGCTATTGTGATATCACTTCTATAGGTTTTTTAAGTCGAAAAATACGTTTCTGAACTCATTTTTAGGTTTTAACTACATTTAAAGGGTATTTTGCTATTTGACATGATTATTTACCTACAGTGAAGGTAATGCTGCACCCTATGTTTTTTCAAAATAGCCATGTTAGTTGATTAACTTTTGATGGCTTAGTAGAATATCAATACCACAACCGCCACAACAACAACAGCAAGTAATAATAGTACCTAATGGTTTTTGGTCCATCCATTCAAGTACGACGACAGAAGACTCACAAGAATAGCCTGCTTTGATTCATCACGAGTGACGAAGATCCTTCCGAAATTTCATGTAACGCAATACACTGACTGGACATTGTGTTGCTTGTGTCTAGTGAAAGCTGGAAAGGACCTGCGACACCCTTAAAAATATTTTTTTTTCATCATGGTGCATTTCAAACCCTCAAAGATGAACCGAAAGCTTCAGTAGACGCTGATATCCCTATGCCTCTTGGGGTCAATTTGCAGAGCTTAGATGATGGTTCGGGGATCGCCTCCACAATGCTGAAAAATGAAGCTAAATATCACAACGGATGTCGAGGACTTTCTCTTCACATAACTTTCAGGAAGAAAAGATTCAGATGGCGAGAACTTCAGCCCCGCAAAAAAAAAAAAACTTTTTCTATTTTAGTGAATCCCTAGATCGGGAGAACATTCAGTGTGTTCATGCAAAGTTTAAAAATGTTATCAGAAAGTGCACGATTTCTTCAAATATTGACATATTCCCTCCCCGCTAGTAGGTTTGCCTGTGAGTTTTGTGCTCTCAGTATAGGTTTAGTTCCAATTTTTAGGTTTCCACCGGGTTTTTTTTTTGGAAGATTCATGTTCATGGTAGGTTCATTTGTAAGTTGTAGATTCGCAGGTGAGCTAGTTTTATGTCCTCTGAAGCTTGAGTTGTAAGTTTTAGGTTTAGCTCTTGATTTTATGTCTTCGGTTGGTTTTGTTCTAAGTTTATGTAGTCAGTCGGCTTAGTACTGAATTAAACTATACATTGAATTTTTATTTAGTTGTTAGTTTTGGTCCAGTTTTAAATTTTTAAATGTTGTATGTAAGTTTTAAATGCAGCTATAAATTTGAGGCCACGTTATGCGATAAAAGGTTGTGCTAATTGTATTAATTTGTTCTGAAAAATCTTCTCGAGTGTATTTTGCCTTGGGTCTTACAGTATAAATTCCTGAGTGGAATCTAATTTTCTAAAGCTTACGATAACGTAAAATAACAGAGTCTCGCCGCCATAAACATCTTCATGATCTTCTAGAGCCGAAATGTTCATTCCTGCAGCAGATGAGCTGCGCTAACACGCCTGTTTCTTGCTTCATCCATTCGCTAATGAACGGAGTGGAGAAGCGGGTCGTGGTCCAGAGCTTCTCAAGGTTTTTAGATTTCTATAAAACTTTTCTGATAGTTGCCGCAGTTATTAATTCACGGTACCTCGCGATGCAAACGCTGTAGGGTAATGTCTCAATTACCGAATGCCCATCTATTACCGAATATAGGTAGGAATCTCATTGCGTTCGGTAATAGAAAGGCATTCGGTAATTGAGACATTACCCTAATCTTTTTGGTTGAACTCGGAGAATACTACTACTACGCTATGCATCTTCTCACGATATTGCTTTCAACATTGTGAGTTCAACTAGATTTAGTCTAGGCCGTATATTATAATACGCGCACACTTTACGTAACTTGAACGTTTATGTTCGCTACTCTTATATATGTAGTACACGAAGTCGCTTCCCCTGGGAGACCTCACTGGTTACCTCACCCTGCCTTGGGCCTGCGGGACATATTTCTTTAGTGCCCACAACACTTGTTTTCCATTTTCATATTCCAACTGCTAATCCTTTCTTCTGTTTTTCGTCTTCTTTTCCAAGTTGCTGTTCTTATGGGCTTTGATTCATCGAGGGAACATCCTCGGGCATAGGGTCCGCGTTTCGCTCCATGTTCTGTCTTTCCCTTGCATCCAAGGAGGCTTAACACTATGCTACCAGATTTATACTATATCGCTACAAAGGATATTTCCTGTAGAAGAACATTAGTACCAAGAACTCATGAAGCAAAAGAACACAGCCTGGATAAATAAGGTGACTGGAACGTATAATCTAACACGTACAGAGAGTCACGTACTGCTTATCCATTGATAAACTAACAAACGATCTCGATCGCCGTTACCAGATGACGACCGAAGCCGCGCGACATGTCATGAATGTATCAAAATTTTCATACAGTGGACCAAGAGATGTGTTGGGATAGTATGCGTAAAGATTTCAGTGTGTGTTTTGCTATGGTGTGCACATGACAGTGCGACCCAATCGTAATTAGATATAAATATTAGTACATTCGGCTACGGTAAAGATATCATCTTTCGATTGGGACGGTTCTAGCGAGTTTAGCTAATGATTTTGGCTTGGACTTTTCCAAAGCGTCAACCATGAACATTGGTTGCGCTGCTTTGATACCCACACTGTTTGTTGGTGAGACACGGCCTCAACGTTAAGAGTAATCGATTTTCGATTAACTGCCGAAGGCGAAATTAACGTTCATTACTGAGGTTTCGGACAAGTTATGATAACAAGAATTTCATGAAGAATACAGTTGGTTCACAAATATGCCTACCAGTACCTAGTAACCAACTAACATTATTACGCTAGTTACGAGGCCCAGCTAGTCAGATCAGCAAATCTTGATTTCATTGCCCTAAGTACTTGTGCCTTTACCAGAAATGAAGTTTCATATATGAGGTCACGGTGCGCCGCGTGATGTTTTGTATCACCTAAATTCAATTTTTAGTTTACTACATATTAAATTGACAATTCATTAAGTTGATATCTAAATGCACAATCAATAACCATTTATTTAATTTTTTGAGTACCTTAACAATAGCTCCAACAGACATTAATCACAATGCTTCACGATATCGATTCCTGTTAATGCTCAAACAAAAACAGTTTAGGTTTATATCAAATAATATACCAAGATAAAGTTCACGTATGGACAGACATTAAATCATGTTCTTCACGTTGTCGATTCACAACTACAAAGTATGAGCTATCAAGTTTATATTTAACAATATAGTACGAGTATAAAGAATACCTAGTCATTGAATCCCATACTTCACAATGTCGGTTCTCAAATCTTCAACAGAAATTAAATCATGGCGCTTGTCACGACCCAGACATATAATCAATGCTACGTATAGCGATCATGGATCCTTTGAGGCGCGTGGCTCTTAGCCTCACTTGAAAGCAATATCGTGTATTATTTATACATTGTGATCATGCGAGGTCGTTGGCACTTGGTGGCAGCTTTATGTTGCCGAGTGTCCAAAGTTCGACCTTCCCTAGTGGTTATTGCCCCCGAATTGTTTTTAAATGTTGCGCGCTCTAGGCCAGTGTGGAATCAATCTTTGCATGATTGATGAAGGAAATAAATGCTTCTACAGCTGGATCAAGGACGCGTGAATGTTGGAGATTAACTTTGGTTCAGATTGGAGCTACCGGCGAGGATATTTCTGTGGCATTTATGAAGGAGCGTCGTGATTAGAGCAAAAGATTTACTGAAAAATTTGTGTCTGTTGAAAAAGATATGACGACTCAGACTTTGGCACGAATCATGAAAACATAAAATTATTTAATGGAAAATTTGTAAATGGGAGAAAGTTGGTGCGGGAGCTTGGAAAAGACGGCGTAGTCTCGGCCAGGCCATGAATTATTCAACTGTCAATAAACGGACGGCGTGGATGTAACTTCTGAAAGCGATGTTCATTTTGTATCTCCAAACTCTCGAGCCAATAATCTCTCATAGCTATCATATAACTTATGCAAATCTTAGCACGTGTATACCATCGGCTTTTATGTTTTTGCCACCCGCTGCAGCGTAACCGTTAGCTTGTCTGTATTGCAAACAGAAAGGGTGCCTATAACGTGGGTCTGTGAGTTACAGCAGTAGCGCCGAATTTGGTACCTTTTGGTGACCTGATTTAACTTCTTTTTCTTAATTGAAGCCATGTTTACACTTCATATTCAGTTCACAGTGATCTTCACAGAACATATTTATTCCTTGCCAACAAATATAAGCACCATTATAGCCTATTCTGTACGCGAGAGAAACCACAGTAACAGTTCGCCTATTGCTCGAACTTCTGGGATTGACGACAACATTTTACAGTATTTTGCAGCTCAAGTAGCAGGCCAGTCATGAGCGGCAGATTGAATTAAATAAATCGAAAAACTTCGGCGATATATTTAAGAAAACCGCATACGAAGGCCTGAGGTCCCACACTCAAATACTTCGACTAGTCGATGTGATGTAAATTTGCTACGTACGGTCACGGCTATGTTTTATTTCAGTCCTATTGAGTCCTCCCGTTGTATTCTTTGCTTCCTGGTTGCTACCTTCTTCTATTACGCCTCCTTCAGCGGAATGAAGTGGGCTTGTAAAAGTGAACGATACGAATGCTCGTCCCCTTGTGCTGTGCCACTTTGGTGCCAATATTGCGGGATGTCGGCCCAACGGACTCTGATGCACATTAGGCGCAACTAAACGTATAGATCGCAGAGAATCATATACGGGACGGCAGAGCTTCTTTATGATTGAAAAATTTACTGATTATTTATTTGTTTATGCAGCAGAGATTCACAGAGGGATAATATCCTTTATGTGACTGTTTTTATTTTTTTAGTTATTTTTTCACACGGATAACCAAAATATGGTAAGGTGAAGTAAAGCTTAGCTCAGATGTCGTTATGAACTGATGTATTTTCCAATATCATGGACAGAAGTTTTCCAACATGACTGACAAATAAGCTTCTCGTAGTTATAATCATGAGTACAAACCAAGAACACAAAAAATCCAGTTTCGCGTGGAAATTTGCATCAGGGAGCAGATTTTATACCTGCTATTGATTAGTGTGCAGCGGCTTCAATCTGAAATAGAGCGAACAAAAATTAGAAAAAAAAACTTGTGCCTAAAGTAATGAAAGTTTGCTTACGGTGCACTGAAGTTTAAAAACTAATACCGAGTGTTCTCACCGTAGAGTCAAGAAATGGACGTATTACTAGTTTCATCTTCGTTACTGAATCGAATATTGGGGTGCTTTGAATTCATGTTATCCAGAAAAACTGGCCGTGAGAGCGATGTTGAAAAAGTAAAAACGTGTCATTGACGTATTGTCGGTAAAAAAAAGGTTTAAAAAGGGAGGAACAGGTTTTAGAGCAACAGGGTTTCATGAAACCACGTAAAGATGTTGGCGAAGGCGTGTCCCAGAGAGAGAGAGACCCATGCCTCTTTCTACAGTGAATAACATGGACAGTTCCTACCCTCTAGAAATTGTGTCCTGAAAGTAAGTGTATTTACTTCCTTTGAGATACACATAAAGTTTCATTCTATAGACTCTAGGCATGTAAAGATTTTATATATAGAATATTTTAGAGCTGTTCTTGCTATTTTACGGAACTGATGACGGAGCTGGACTCCGAAACTTTTTCGTTTGTTTTTTAGTAAAAGTTCTGTAATTGCAATGAAGTCATTCTTAGCCGTGTTTTTCACTGTTAAATTTTTAATCAAACAGTGCTGTCTCGGTTCCTGTGTTGCACCAAACACAACTGTTTAATATTGGAGGTTATTGTACAGCAGACGAAGTGCTTTAGTTCACTGGGGACCCATGGTGACGTATGCAGGTGACCTTACAGCAACAAAAGGTTGGTCACAGCAACGAAGAATGATTAATATCGCTGCCCTAACAGTTGAATACCAAGATTAAAATAGAGCATCGATGTGTGCAGCAATATGATTGACATTTGCCCTTGAAAAGTTACAGCGCTGAAGATCTCTAGGTGGTGCCATTATCTAACTTTTATATTCGTTAAGATGAACTGTTGAATGTCAAGATTGGAATAGTTCATTGTTTGACACCCAATGATTGAGTGCCACTGCAGTCAAAGCAAGCGATATAGTCTGTTCTTCGAGCTTTCTTGGTTCTCCTATATGTGGACTACCTGAAGCTTAGCAGTAATATGTCTTACACCAAGTTAGGGAAGGCACGTAGTCTAGTCGAACCGGACTCCATCTTAACTTAGCCTGTCTTGTTCTAACTAACCTAATCTATTCCAACCTAACGTAGACCTGTGGTAGCGGCAGGATAGTGTGCTGAGCTCATGACTGTTTATTTCAGGATTGAATACTAACGCAGACAAACGGGTTCTTGCGGCGCTTGATATGCTGACTCAGCATTTGTCATCTGCACAGCTGCTGCGGAGGTGCTTACCTTCCCAGAAAATTAATTAGGATGGTCGTGGCAGAGAGGGCGCGAGTCGTTGCATAAGAGCCTGCCCCCTATGATGCCATGGCTCTGGACGATCCTAGGTTGACTGCAACCGTACCTTCCTCTGGAGCCAGTTGGCCTATATCCACAGCACGAACCAGTGCGTGTGGATTTCCCGGTAGGGGTGCTGTCAGGTTGACTGTACGTTAACCTAAGGCGACCCAAATTAACGTATATTGTGAGGTCGGCCACATACACCGGAGCAGTTTTTTTTATTTCAAGCTAGAAAACCTCGTCTTAGTCTAATTATGAGAACACCACGAGTATCTTTAGCTCCTGAATACAGTAAACCTAAACAGCTGATTGGTCGGATTTTTGGAGTGTAATAATTATTTTCCGGGATGAAAAAATATTTTTTTCTTGAATCCATGGCAAAATATTGTATCTTAGGCGCGATAGTATTGTTTTACGCAACTAGAGTTACCCTGGCCCTGCTCTTTGGTTTTACTGAAACTTATTACCTCCGCCAAGGAGCCTATGTTTTTGTCGTGGTTTGTCTGTTAACAAGATAACTTAAAAAGTATTGGACGGGTCTCTACGAAATTTACCGAGATTGTTAGGTACCGTGTGTTAGGAGGAGCAAATTTTTTATGATGAACCTTTCGACCATAGGTTTGATTGCCTTTTTTTTCTTGGAAACGTAACTCAAATAGTTATCAACGAGTCTTCATAAAATTTACAGGAATTATTGGAAATGTTAAACAGAGCAACTGACCAAACTTTTTTTTATGATATGTCAGTTCGTTTATCTGCTTATCTCCTTGTGTTTGTTAGTTAAATAGCCCAATCATTCTTAACGAATCTTCAAGAATATTGCAGGATTTTTTAGAAATGTCAAAAGGCACAAAGGACCTTATTTTGGTGATGATGAAAAGGAAATTCTGGATTCAGGGTCAATGTGAATTTTTCGTTAACATTAACTACCTTACGAGGTAGGTACGCGCTCTCGGAGCGCCTCGCTAGTTTAGAAATGCGTTTGGAGGACCTATATGACAGATAATTTTGGTAACCCTGTGAACATCCTTAGAACAATGTATCCTTAGTTATCTTCAGGTTAGAGCCCTGCAACTGTTATCCAAGGTATTTCTGAAAATGAGAATGCTTCTAATAAGGCCTGTTGCACTTGTGTTACCAGCCTGAAATAATGAAAGCTCTTCCTGAGGGTGTAAGCTTTTATGCAATTATCTCTCCATTCGGGGTCTACGATATTCCTGACGTAATTGAAATTTCTTGATAGGGTTACTGTACTCGTGGATTAGCCCTCCAATCATTGTCTTATGTAGTACCGTAGATCTCACCGTACATTGACTGAACACTGGCCCCTAAGGCAGATTTCGGTCCCGCAATTGGGTCTGACTGCACGGTGCCGCAGACGCATCTTTATATGGTCTCCCATTACTTTTTCATACTTTGTTTAGGCTATTTGACTTAATTCTTTTACATTCAGTAATGACTGGCAATCCTGTACATACTTCTAAGACTTCTATACCTACGCAAAAAATTCACAAAAATATTAAGGCCTGAAGTGTGATTACGTAGAGCACCTGTTTATGATCCTTTGATATTTGCAGGAAACTCGGAAACTTATTTTTCAATAGTTAGTGAAATAAACAGTCTAATTGTGCAGCACCGAAGCTACTCAAATTCGTGGTATGCTCGATTTGTAATGCCAAGTAAACGAGTGATGAAATTGTTAATGAAGTTAATGAAATTTATTTGGCATGCGGGCAAAGCGAGAAAATCAGAACAGACTGCAGAGCTGGAAGGTGAGCTGGAGCAGCTTACAGCCATGAAGTGATGGAGCCCGGCAAGCAGTGAAGGGATGAAGCAATGGCCGCCAGGAAGTAATGTAGCATTGAAGAAGTGAAGTGATCTAGCATTGGAAGCAGTGAAATGATATAGCATTGGCAGCAGTGGAGTGATATAGCATTAGCGGCCGTGAATTGATCTCAATGGTGAAGCACTGGCCGCCATGATGTGATGTAGTATAGACGGCAGTGACGTGATTCAGCACTGACAACCGTGAAGTGTTATTGCATTGGCAGCCGTGAGGTGATGCAACTTTGACAGCTGTTAAGTGATATGTCATTGGCCGCCCTCAAGTGAAGTGATTGAACTCCGGCAACGATGATGTGCTTTAACTAAGGCGACCAAAAAGTGATGCAACATAGGAAACCATGAAGTGATATAACGTAGGCAACTACAAAGTGGTGTAATATTCCTAGGCAGTTATGTGCAATGGTATTGACAATCACGATGTGTGGCTTTAGATGGTTCCAGTAATAAAATGTTATATCAGCCATAAATTGTAATGTTTCAATATCAATTTACGGGCTGTTTTGGTATCTTTATCTCATAGTTAAACATGCATTTTTAGTTCATTGGTAGGTACGAATGTAGTATTACTGTGGTTTTAATTAATTTTTTCAACATTACTGGGTTTTCGTAACCTCACTTTTGTTGCGGCTATTGGGATGAGGTCTACCGAAAGCTCTACATACATCAATTTCTGAGGTTATTTCTTCAAATCCGTATTAGGAAAAAACTCATGTGAATGTGCTATTCAAGTACATTACGTGTAGTATCTATTAGCCAATTTTTTCTATAAACTTTAATATTCCTGGAAATTATGATGAATTTTCAGTTTTTCTTAGTGTCCGAAGGTGTGATGTATATAGCCTACTGAAGATATATGATTGTGAATTTAGATTCTCTGCTGTGCAACGCATTCCCTGTGGTACGAGAAAGAAATTAAACTTTGTTTTAGGTCTCTGTGATTATTAGAACTCATTTTATAAACACTTGCGTAAATTAGCCTCCAGGCCCAACTGCAGGAGGCCCGATTTCAGTGTCCAGTCAATGTATGTTGTGGTCTATAGTAGCCCTAAACGAAATAAATTCTTTTGACGAGGATCACAGCACTTTTGAAATCAGCCATCCAACTATCATATCTATTACCTACTACTTCTAGAGGAAACGAAAACTTATCACATAGGTTTGCCACCTTCTTGATATAACCATTTAGGTAACTGTTGTCGAAGCACAGATTAGAACATTTCATGGATTATAAGCGTTCCATGATTGGCACTTCAGACGTAACAATCACTTCTGCGTTGAGCAGCTACCTCTATGGTCTGATTATAGCGATATTTAGCAATCTCTTTGTTGTATGTTTGGCTTATTGGGATCAAAGGAGGCTTGGAGCTAGTTACCCGCTTACGCTCCAGCCCATGCGTGACTGGCATGATAAAGATGCGTTAGTCTGAGGCTGAGCCTAACGTCAGTATTGACGTGCTTCTTAGAATATTGGCATAAACATAGTTAGTCTTGGGCTTCAACATGCCATATTTTTCGTCCATTTGTCTGCCAGTATTGAATCATTTCTTGGAATATCGGCGTAAACACAGTTCCTTTTAGGCTTCAGTGTATCATACCTAGTTTCTTAACCAATTGTATGTCAGTATCAGCGCGCTTCTCTGTACAGTGGCATTACCATGCTGCCGTATTTGACTTGTGTTCTGACAATTTTTTTCCCTACTTAGTCGTTTGCCGATGCAAGCTTCCTGGAGATTATCGATAATGTCATAATATGAAACTGTTGCTATGAAACTACCTAAAGTTTTTCGCATACAAGTTGCATGGTCCTCAAGCAGCGTGCGCAGTGTCGGCGCGCTTCTCACCGAATATCGGTACTGACGTCCGTATCGTTTTGGCTTCAAGCCGTTGTAAGCTTTTGCCTCTCGGTATTAGCACGCTTCTTATGGCATGTTGGTATTGACTTTGTTATCTTTGCTACTTTTTTATATTCCGCTTATTGACGTGCATATTAATATGCCATGTTGACCTATTTATGTTTTTGGCTTAGATATGATATTCTCACTCCTACAGTTTTGGGCGGCCCCACTTTAAGCTTAAACCGTCCATTAGCTTCTGTGGCGCCTGAAAGAGTTGTTAGGGTCATTCAGTCCAAGTCTTTAGAGCTCAGGTTAATTTAAATAATTTTTCATCTGGTCAAGTTACCGGTTGCCTCGGCATCATCTTCCGTTCCTGAGTTTATGTTTACCTCCTGGTTTTGTCTTCTCGCGTCTTACTTCTTCCCTCAAACTCTCGCTCTCAGTGTGTGTGCTCGTTTTCATGAATAATTGTTGAATTTTCTGAACTTTTCAATTTTATTAAGAATCGTCATCTTACGTCTTCTTCGTTTGTTCCTCCTTAGCTTCTATGCTTAGTAAACTTGAGTGCATCGGTTGGTGTATTTCACCTTATTCCTGGATTTGTGTCCACCCCTTATATCTAGTCACCTAGCATCTTTTTCTTTGAGTTCTTCTGCGTTCTCTGAATAATTTTAATTTCAGTGCATGAGTCTGTGTTTTTCTTTGTTCCTCAGCCTGTTTTATTTCATTTGTTTAGCAGTTACCATCTGCCATCTTCTGCATTACGGTATTCCTTCTCAGCTTTTTCAGTTGCTCCGCAGCACCTGCTTGCGTGTGAGTTAAGAGCAAGTCGTAACAAAGTCTGCAGCTGCAGCTTCCCTAAGCCTCGCCCTTGACGTTGCCATCTTTATGGCCCACACTTCGGCCGCACACGCACAGGTGGTGGCTACTGCCTTGATACGTAGGTACTGCGCTGAAAACTTTGTAGGTTGACGGAGAAACTGGAAGAATTCCCGAACATAAGGGTAGCCCTTTTATATGGGCATAGGATATAGAGGTAGTTTTGTTCATCCATGTTCCGTCTGCCCTAAGGTATGGGTGGCGGACTTGCATCAACTGGACCTCGTCCGAAAGTTAACTAAGGTGTATGTACTACACTGAAAAATTTTGTAGACTAGCGAATAATTTGACAATTTGTAACCATGAGAGGTATCTACACTTGAGAATTTTAGGTCATATCGTTACATTTGTTCATCCTTCTATCACACGTGGAGACTGGTTAAGAAACTTATACCTACTTCCCGAGTCTCGTCATAGTATGTGGCCTACCTAAGATTGTGTATTTGGGTTAAGTTACTTTAGAGTCGTGAAGAGTAAGTTAGGCTAGGTTAGAAAAAAATACCGTCGGTTCAACTAGGCACACATATTAAATGTACTGTATATCTCTGGTATCACTTATGATACGATACCGGTAGCACTGCCTGATTATGATCTTTCCTCTATCTTGTGGCATAGGTCAGACAAAGTTATAATAAACGGTTTGTTCATCCTACGTAGGTACCTTAATAAATATGTGCCCAATAGGTGGCTCGGGTCGTCTTTAGGGTCGTGTTTTCTATCGTCTTTTGTCATTATTTTCTGGTCAGAAGTTAAGGAACCATCGGTTGACGCGACGAACCCAAGCTATACTAGCTTAAGCCCAATAGGCTGCACTTGACCGGAACTTCAGACTGGTGCGCTGGCTTCGCCCCTTTGGTACGAATTTTCAGGCCTTAATCCTAAATTGAGTATCCTTGCGCCAGGCGTTCGAAACTTCAATCATATTCTGTTGAGCAAAGTTTTAGCCGTCACAAGCGTAATTGGTTTGCTCCTAAAATTTACCACTTGATCCAACATAGCTCAACCGAAACTCATTTTTCAAGTTCCTGACAAGTCGAACATATTAGACTTAGCTTGACTCACCCTTAATTAATGTCGATGGCTTTATAGGCATTGCTTAAAGTGGTGGTAGGATTATATAGAATATTAAAGATGGTAAAATGTTAGATCACTATATAGTATGAGAAATTTACGATAAACAGTTTAAATAAAGAACGTTTAAGTTAAAATATTTATATATTGAAAGTTACTGACTGATTCGAAAAGTTTCTACGCATTGTAGCTACGTCAGAAGAACACGCAGTTCTGCAGTTGTTAAATACCGCTCTTCGTCAACCTAACATTTACTTTGATGTAGGCCACACGCCCTCAGCGGCATATTCTGGCGGGCCCTTTCCCTGCCACAATATGTTTGGGCATCACTCACCCAAGGGTCCCGAGTGCCTTCTCCGCAGGGGATGTAGCATCTGGCCGCAGTTCCTGCTGACGAGGTTAGTTTTG
>LQNS02278102.1:5551116-5594324 GCA_001587735.2 Parhyale hawaiensis | reverse complement strand
TCCAAAACTAAGAGACAAACAAGGAAAAAATGCATTTAACTCAATATTTTACTAGAAATATTTAGCAAAATAGTAGTGAACAATCAATATTTGATAAATAGTCCCTTGCTTTCGATTACAGCTGCACATCGTCGACTACATGACCGAATGAGACTCTGACAATCTTCAACAGCAATTTTCGCCCATTCCTCTTGAAGTTTCATCCATAGACCATCCGTATTGATGGGGTTTCTTGCCATAACTTTCACCCTTAGTGTTTTCCAAAGATTCTCGATTGGATTTAGGTCAGGACTTTGTGGTGGCCAATCCATAACTTCTAGATCTTGCTGCTCAAAGTAACTCATGACTGTTATTTTCCTTGTGGCATGGGGCATTGTTTGCTTGAAGATAGGGCTGGAGACACCGGAGTTTACAATATTAGGCACGACAATACCTTCCAACAGATTTCTATACACCTGGGCATTCACACGGGTTTGCAAACGAACGAGAGGCGATGTCCCTTGACTACAGAACATACCGAAAACCATCACGCTCCCGCCGCCAAACTTCACAGCCTTCTTAGTACACTTTACACTTAATTTCTCACCTTCACCTTTTCTAACAAAGTTCTTACCGTCATTACCAAACGATTTAAACTTGCTTTCATGACTGAAAAACACTCTAGCCCAATTTTCATGGGACCAGTTAACATGCTTGTTTGCAAGCAAGCTCTAATCTCTTTTTCTTGGCACTCACAAGCGGTTTCTTCTGTGGGCGTCTTGCAAATAACCCTATTTCTTGAGTGCACCGAGAAACGGTCTGACGTGAGAAGTTCATACATGTTGTGTCATGCATTTCCCTACTTATTGCAGCTGAGGACTTAAAACGATCCTTCACTGAGGTACGCTGGATGACTCTGTCCTCGCTAACTGACGTTTTACGGGGCCTTCTGGCTTATTTAGGGGCACCAATGCAGCCGGTTTTATCGTACGACTTCACTATTCTGCCCACAACACTTTTCGAACGGTTTACCTTCTCAAAAATTTCTCTAATAGTGAAATTATTCTTGTGCAACTTGATATCTTGTCGCAGAATATAATCGACTTTCTGACGTGGTGCCATCATGTAACGAACAGCAATGTTTACAAATGGCAGTGTCAAACTTTGTCTTGGGACTGAATAAGAAATTAACGAAATTTTTCTTTATATGTCTCTTACTTTTGGACGTTATAAATTTCAAGAGAAAAGTTTTTCGTTCATAACTTTTTTACTATCCTTCATATATGTCTCAAATTTTAATACAATGATCAACATCTCACTGGCTAATAGTATGCAAAAGAAGGAGTACCTGGCATGGTTAGAAAAAAGTTATCCCGTTTTGAAAATTGGAAATTTGTTTTGAAAAAAAAAAAAATTGTCCGTTAGTTTTGGGTGCTACTGTATATCTCCTGAAATTATAGTCCAACGCTTGTTTAAAACTAAACGTCGCTACATTTTTTTTAATATGCAACTTACAGCAGAGTTTTAATTACAACCCTTGTTGCATATCCACAGTGGTGGTATCTCCTGTCTTATTTACTACATATTCCTGTGCCGCACCAAGGCTAATGACTTGGCGTATCATAAGAGAAGCCATGTCCCGAAACTCCGCGCCGTTCTATTTCATTCAAACTGGAAGACCTCAGTAAATTTGGGGAAGCTCTGCGACGTTATCATCGCTCAAAAGAGCCGCTGCATCCGACATGCTTAGCTAAGATGTCTAACTTGAGCCTAACGAAGCCTTTGATGCAGTATTAGAGCCCTTGTCGGGTGCTGCTTTATGAGGTAAACTTGCAGGACTGCTGTGCTGTGACAAGCGGGGTGCCTGCCGTGCCTGACGCTGCTGTGTGTGTGTGCGTTGAGAGAAATTATGACGTTTTTTGATGCATTTAGACGTTTCAAAAATTATATTATGTACTAGTGGACCCGTGCGTGAAAAAATTCACAGAATAATTGATATGTTTGCTCTCTTCTTTGACTTGCCGTTTCCACATTTTCCTGCGTGCTAATCAGCAAGTCTTATTCCCTTCTGTAACCCTTCTGCTTTTAGTCTTTCTTGTCACTGTGCCGCATAGGCGCTTCATCTCTTTATTGATAGCACGTCTTAGTTCTTGAGACTGTAGTTGTCTCTTTCTTCTTTTACGTTCCCTATCCTCTTTCTTAATTAAACGTGCGTCTTCCAAAGTAAAATCATGAGTAAAACACTGCAAGAAACTTGAATGCCCCTCCAGTCAGCTTGTATGCAATGTGAGTGCGCCTCATTCATAATACTGTCTTCCATACTTAACTAAATCTGCTTCACTGAAGTGCTCAAATTTCGGCCTCTGAAGCGAAATATGCACTGTCAGAGAAAGACAGTAATCTAGAAGAAATAAGTTGTCTACTGCCCATAAAATATTTCAAGAGAGAGCTACACCGTCCAACTTAATAACAGTACGCTAAAAGAAATAATTGTGTACTGCCGTGAAGCATCATCACCTCGAGAGTGCCCCATTGATTATCTGCCGAATTTATACATCGTGACCTGAGAAAAAAAAGTTATAAAATCTGACTCCAGAAGCTGCGTACATATTGGTCCTGATTTCTATAAGTGTTTCAGCAAGAAGTGTATCCAGATGAAAGGATAAGGATTCAATTCTTACCATCTTCTGCAACCTTGTCGTCGATCTCTACGAAAACGTAACTGAATTACAAAGTCTGCAACCTGGCTTATTTTTCGCCTATTTCCTTCAAAGCGGACACGAAATAAAAAATAAATAATTACACGAAGCGTTTTATTATATAAGAATTGTTGCCCCAAACCGAAACAGGTAAGATGCATCAAAATATGCTAAGTGCGTCATCATGACTCACTTTAACTAACTCTACTGTGATTATACTGCTAATTTTCTCTTATCTTGTCTTGCCATAGGGTTAGGATAGTTAGGTTCACCCATCGTGTGTTATGGGGTCCGGCAACCCCAAGCGTCTCGTGTAGGTTAACTTAGTGCTCCTCTACACTGAACGCAGCGGCGCGTTTTCATCCGTTTGGCTCGAGCGTCCGAAAAATTCTATTTATTACAATGCTGTGTAACACGCGCACTTGTACCTGCACACGACGCGGGCGTCCGTTTTGCTCCGATCCGTTCGTCTGGCGCGTCCGGCAGAGGTTTAATATTTGGACGCTTCATTTCCACGCGTTCATCCGATCCTTTGGATTATTTTTTGTTGGTGTGCTCTGCCAGGGTTGCCAGCTGGTATATTTCTCTGCCAAATTTGGTTATATTTGGCGGTAAAAAATCAATTTGGCAATGAGAAGTTCTAGTTTGACACTTGACACTGAAAACAGGGAATTTGGCAGTGAAATACATTTTTGGCATCACAATTGATAATTTGGTCAGCCACTACCAATATCGCAACCCGGCTCAGAAGAAGATCAAACACATATCGAACGTGTATACATCAAACAGAACTTGCACGGAAGCGATAGTCTCGTCAGGGCGCAATAGCAATAGATGAATACAATAGTCGCCCTGAAAACGCCGGCCTAGAAGCGAAACAGACGCGCCGCTTGCGCCGACTGACGGAACGGAAGGGCCGCGTTCAGTGTAGAGGAGCCCTTATATAGCCAGTAACTAGGCTTTCGGGACGTCTGTCTTTCGTGCCCACTTTGCTTCATTCCCGTTTCACACTCCTACTTGCTCATGCTTTATTCTGTTCATCCTATTCTTTCCTGACTTGCTGTGCCCATGCGTGTTGATCCTATATGAGAACACTTTCGTCCGTGGGTTCTCCGTTTCTGTCGACGTACTATACGTCCCGTGCTATTTCCTCTGTGATATCGTTCCGCTCCGAAACGGAGGCTTAAACTTTCTGACTATAAACAATAATTATTCTATTATCTTGCACACAGTAAATGCACCTAGTACTCCATTTACTTCAAGTGTAGAACTTGGAAGATCACGTATGGAAGAAAAGGAGAAGCCAGACCTGTGAGAATCCGAGAATCGAAATCAGCCGCCGAGAGATTTTTCAGTCATTCGTGCAGCCCAGACTTCATCTCCTGTCTTGCATGCCACTAGGGCCATAACGTCCAACTTCTCGAATTGCTAAGGCAAAATGAAGCGTATGTTAAGCGTCGCCACTGTGTGAGATAGTGAATGATTACCTCCGCCAAGGAGGTTATGTTTTCGTCGTGTTTGTCTGGCATTTTGTCTGTCTGTCACCAAGATAACTCAGAAAGTTCTGAACCGATTTGAACGAAATTTACAGGGATTGTTAGGTATGTTAGGAGGAACAGATGATTAACTGTTGGTGAAGATATGTCCATCGGTTTGTTTGTTTGTCTGCCTCATTTTTCTCGATGCCATAACTCAAAAAGCTATGGATGGATTTTTATGAAATCAACATGAGTTGTTAGGTATATGTTAGGTATATAACAAAGAGTAAGTGACCAAATTTTGGTAATGCTCCGTTTGTTCGTTCGTTTGTCACTGTTTTTAATTGTATGCTTGTTAGCACAATCACTCAAAAAATAATGAACGGATCTTTATGAAATTTATTGGGGTTATTAGTATTGTTAAAAGATACAAATGATTAAATTTTGGTGCAGATCGGTTTGTTCGTTTGTATATTTGACTCATGTTTGTCTTAACGTTTGTTAGCAGTATAACTCAAAAAGTTATGAACGGCTCTTTAAGAAAATTGCACCAGCTGTTATTACTATCAAAAGGCACAAATGATTACATTTTGGAGTTTATACAAAGAAAATTATGGTTTCAGAGCCAATTTGAATTTTTTGCTACCGTTGCTTCGCTTGGCGGAGGTATGCGCTCTCAGAGTGCTCTAGTTATTATTGCTATCCTACTGGTAATGTTAGTAAAGGTGTGTCATGCGGCATGATGATGCATGCAGGGATATCCTATACACTTGACACGTTGATGATGCACTTAGATTAGATTAGATTAGATAGGCAGCAGTAGACGAACAAATAGGCCCATTCCCAAAGAGACACCGGAACATACGACCCGGCACTCTATGAGCTATTGCCATTATGTTAGTAGGATATAGAGGACAGGAGAAAAGAGAGAGAGAAAAAAAAGGGGGCTGGATGAAGAGTCCCTGCCCAAGAAACGGTCTTGAATGCACGCAAACACGTTCTAGAGCCGCTGACATGCGGAGCTTAGAGACATCAAACTGTGTAGTTGGAGCGGGAGAGAGAATGAGATGGATTAAGGTTGCTTCGGAAGCGTTGGCCGTTAAGAGTTTGCAACTCCCGGAGGAGGAGTTCTCAGTTGCGGAGGATGTCTCTCCCAATATACGTCAAGACGATTTTTGAACGCGTTGACTGACTCCGCACTAACAACATCGGACGGGAGTTTATTCCAAATGCTGACTATGAAATACGGAAAGAACTGCTGACTTAAGGTCGTTCTTCGAGCTTTATGCTTGAGTTTTTGACCGTTGTTTCGCAAGCGATCATTGAGGTCTCTTTCANACGTTATCATCGCTCAAAAGAGCCGCTGCATCCGACATGCTTAGCTAAGATGTCTAACTTGAGCCTAACGAAGCCTTTGATGCAGTATTAGAGCCCTTGTCGGGTGCTGCTTTATGAGGTAAACTTGCAGGACTGCTGCGCTGTGACAAGCGGGGTGCCTGCCGTGCCTGCATGACGCTGCTGTATGTGTGTGTGCGTTGAGAGAAATTAGGATGTTTTTTGATGCATTTAGACGCTTCAAAAATTATGTTATGTACTAGTGGACCCGTGCGTGAAAAAATTCACAGAATAATTGATATGTTTGCTCTCTTCTTTGACTTGCCGTTTCCACATTTTCCCGCTCGTGCTTATTAGCAACTCTTATTCCCTTCTGTAACCCTTCTGCTTTTAGTCTTTCTTGTCACTGTGCCGCCTCATCTCTCTATTGATAGCACGGCTTCGTTCTTGAGACTGTAGTTGTCTCTTTCTTCTTTAACTTTCCCTATCCTCTCTCTTAATTAAACTTGCGTCTTCCAAAGTAAAATCTTGAGTAAAACACTGCAATAAACTTGAATGCCCCTCCAGTCAGCTTATATGCATTATCAGTGCGCCGCATCCATAATACTGTCTTCCATACTTAACTATCTGCTTCACTGAAGTGATCAAATTTCGTCCTCTGAAGCGAAATATGCACTCTCATAGACAGTAAGCTAGAAGAAATAGTATTCTACTACCCGTAAAATACTTCGAGAGAGAGCTACACCATCCAACTTAATAACAGTAAGCTAAAAGAAATAATTGTCTGCTGCCCGTGAAAAATCATCACCTCGTGAGTGCCCCGTTAATTATCTGTCGAATTTATACATCGTGACCTGAGAGAAAAAAGTTATAAAGTCGGACCCCAGAACCTGCGTACATATTGTCCTGACTTTAATAAGTGTTTCAAGCAAGAAGTGTATCCAAATGAAGGGATAAAGATTCAGTTTTTGCCATCTTCTGCAGGCTGGTCGTCGATCTCTCCGAAAACGTAACTGAATTATAAAATCTGCCACCTGGCTTATTTTTCACATATTTTCTTCAAAGCGGACACGAAATAAATAATAAATAATTACACGAAGCGTTTTATTATATAGGGATTGTTGCCCCAAACCGTAACACGTAAGGTGCATGAAAAATATGCTAAGTGCATCATCATGACTCATTTCAACTAACTCTACTGTGATTATACTGTTAATCGTCTATTGTCTTGCCATAGGGTTAGGTTAGTTAGGTTCACCCATCTTATGTTGTGGGGCCCAGCAACCCCAAGCGTCTCGTGTAGGTTACCTTAGTGCTCCTCTACACTGAACGCAGCGGCGCGTTTTCATTCGTTTGGCTCGAGCGTCCGAAAAATTCTATTTAATGCAACGCTATGTAAAAAGCGCACTTGTGTCTACACACGACGCGGGCGTCCGTTTTGCTCCGATCCGTTTGTCCGGCAGAGGTTTAATATTTGGACGCTTCATTTTCACGCATTCATCCGATTAATTAGATTATTTTTGTTGGTGTGCTGTGCCAGGGTTAGCAGCTGGCATATTTCACTGCCAAATTTGGTCATGTTTGGCAGTGAAAAATGAATTTGGCGATGAAAACTTCTAGTTTGACATTTGACACTGAAAACTGTGGAATTTGGCAGTGAAATACATTTTTGGCATTACAATTGATAATTTGGTCGTTCACTATATCGCTCAGAAGAATATCAAACACATGTCGAACGTGTAAATATCAAACACAACTTGCACGGAAGCGATAGCTTCGTCAGGGCGCATTAGCAATAGCTGAATACAATAGTCGCCCTCAAAACGCTGATTTCTCATAGTTGAGGCGTCCGAAGTTTCGCTCTCGGCCTAGAAGCGAAACAAACGCGCCGCTTGCGCCGACGGACGCGGCGAAAACGCGCCAACGCGCCGCTCGGACGGAACGAAAGTGCCGCGTTCAGTGTAGAGGAGCCTTTAGCCATTAACTAGGCCTTCGGGACGTCTGTCTTTCGTGCCCACTTTGCTTCATTCCCCATTTCATACTCCTACTTGCTCATGCTTTGTTCTGTTCTTCCTCTTCTTTCCTGACTTACTGTTCCCATGCGTGTTGATCCTGTGTGGGAAAACCTTCGTGCATGGGTTCTCCGTTTCTATCGACGTACTACAAGTCCCTTGCTATTTCCTCTGTGATATCGTTCCGCTCGGAAACTGAGGTTTAAACTTTCTGACTATAACCAATTATTCTATTATCTTGCTCACAGTAAATGCACCTGGCGAGGTACTCCATTTACTTCAAGTGTTGAACTTGGAAGATCACATATGGAAGAAAAGGAGAAGCCAGTGCTGTGAGAATCCGAGAATCGAAATTAGCCGCCGAGAGATTTTTCAGTCAAATTCGCAGCCCAGACTTCATCTCCTGTTTTCCCCGCCACCAGGGCCATATCGTCCAACTTCTCGAATTGCAGAGGCAAAATGAAGCATATGTTAGGCGTCACCACTGTGTGAGATAGTGAATGATTACCTCCGCCAAGGAGGTTATGTTTTTCTCGTGTTTGTCTGGCTTTTTGTCTGTCTTGTCACCAAGATAACTCAGAAAGTTCTGAACCGATTTGAATGAAATTTACAGGTATTGTTAGGTATGTTAGGAGGAACAGATGATTAACTGTTGGTGAAGATATGTTCATTCGTTTGTTTGTTTGTCTACCTCATTTTTCTCAATGCCATAACTCAAAAAGTTATGGATGGATTTTTATGAAATCAACATGAGTTGTTAGGTACCTATATGTTAGGTATATAACAAAGAGTAATTGACCAAATTTTGGTAATGATCCGTTTGTTCGGTCGTTCGTCACTGTTTTTAATTGTATGCTTGTTAGCACAATAACTCAAAAAATAATGAATGGATCTTTATGAACTTTATTGGGGTTATTGGTAATGTTAAAAGATATAAATGATTAAATTTTCCTGCAGATCGGTTTGTTCGTTTTTTTTTGTATGTTTGACTCATGTTTGTCTTAATGTTTGTTAGCAGTATAACTCAAAAAGTTATGAACGGATCTTCAAGAAAATTGCACCAGCTGTTATTACTATAAAAAGGCACAAATGATTACATTTTGGAGTTTATACTAAGAAAATAATGGTTTCAGAGCCAATTTGAATTTTTTGCTACCGTTGCCTCGCTTGGCGGAGGTATGCGCTCTCAGAGTGCTCCAGTTATTATTGATATCCTACTGGTAAAGTTAGTAAAAGTGTGTCATGCAGCATGATGATGCATACAGGGATATCATAATGCACTTGACACGTTGATGATGCACTTGTGTATTTAAGTTTTGCAACAGGCCAACGATGCACCTAGCTGCATCAAAGACTGGTAAAATATATCTAACTAAAGACAAAAAACTTGAAATTGTAGGAGCAATCTGCATGGTAGTATTAAACCGCGTTTCGCTTCGCACGTGTCACAAAATTACGAAGGACTTGTTTTACTTTCTCTTTGTTGGAATAAGTTTTTCTAACCGCAGTGTCTGCTGCGATGACACACCAAACCACGCCATAATACACCTACGTGCATCTGAAGCTTTATCTGTGAAACACCTATGTGCATTCAATAATTTTTTTCCTCAGTGATGTGACTTGCAGGACTGTGCTGTGACAATTAACTGAAGGACCTGTCCTGCCTGGTATTGCTGTGGATTGTGTGGCAATAATTACCGCAATTTCAGCTTTTTTGTTAACATGCATGGTGTCAGAGCGACTTATGATATATGACATTCCTAACTTAGGTATTATAAGTTCATTCGCATCAATTTTGCCTTCAGTGTAGCTTTCTCTTCTGTTTCCTATTGATGACGATCGGTCTTTTCCACTTTCTTTTTCTCGTTTATCTCAATTTATTTTTCTGATCTCTTATACTCCTCCCGTGATTTAGTCGTCTCACTTTTCTAAGTGCAGCATAGTTTCGCTTCATTTTCCCCTCCTGGAGTCTCTGGAAGCGCGCAGGGAGATTTAAACCAGTAGGCAAATATTCTAATGCAATTAAGCTCCGCCCATACCTATAGTAACCGCAATTACCAGCGGCAAAACTCAATGAAAACTCTAATATCTTCGCCGGACAGCATCGATTAGCATGTTTATTGATCAGTGCCTTCGCTTTTGAAGTTTTCGCGGTTCCGGGTAATGAGCTGCAATTGAACCGACGTTTGTACTAATTGTGCCTTTGATTAGCAGTTCCGCTCTTTTCGCAATCCAAAGACTTAGTCTGTTGCAGTAACTTCACAGTCACTGCCTCAACTGAGTACTTATCATGACAGTTTTTAGGCACTACTGCCCAAACAATATTATGGGACGCCTTAGATGCTGCTTTGTTTAGCTTTGGGGCGCCGTAAATTTTGTTAGGTTGGTACTGCAAGGTGCGCATCGGAGTAGCTACGTACCCTTTACATGTTTTACACAAGGTACGCTCAAATGACAGCAGAAAATAGCGTCACTGTTTTCGTCTGACGCGATGCTATGCTGCAGGCTGTAGGTTGCAGCGAGGCCTCTGCATGGTTTTTTATTTGTGGATCGTACAGATTTGAAACTTGTCACAAACTTCAGTTGTCGTTCGAAAAACTTTAACTGAGAGCGTTTCTTCAAGTTCACATTCGGTGAACCGTACATTGCTTCATAGAGCGTTCAGACTTTCTTCATGTTACTTATCATTTTCGTCTCAAGTAGAATTTTTACGGTCATTTTTCTTCAATAATGGATATCCTGCATTTTTATTAGATAAGTTTCTCCGCAAGTTTCTTAACCATGTCTATGTAAGTAGGAAAGCAACTATGTGCACCGTCGAAAAATGTAAATTGTATATTTATCTTCTGTTTATAGGTTATGCATCTAGTGAAATAGCCACATACTTTGAGGACAAGCTAGGGAAGTTTTATCCTCAGATCGACTTTATGTTGTTGTTTAGGAACGACTATCATATCCGATCCTTTTTTGACCACAAAGACCGACTGCCTTCGGAGTTGCTGTCGAATGTTGTTTATAAATATAGTTGTGGAACTCGCCATAGTTCCTACACCGGCTTTACTCAGAAGCAGTCAAAAATCAGATTTTACAATCATTTGGGGCGGTCTTTTAGGACTAACCTGCCCCTGACCGTCCTACCTTATTCTTCCCCTAGACAGCATAGTGACAGCACGCACCACCCTCTCTCTCTTGATCAATTTTCTATTTTAACTACTGCTCGAGATGCGAATTTTAAGATTTTAAAATCCCTGTACATAGCTAAACAACGACCATGATTAAACATAGATCATTTTGCCGTACCTTTTTTACAATGTGAATCTATCATTTTTTTCCAATATTACTTTCAATTTCTTTTTAGTCAAAATATTTCACGGTATGAATTTTGCTCTTTTTATTTTACAAATGCATTAATTGATAATGACGAAATGTCGAAACCAGCTGGTCTGAATGCTAATTAGATGATATTTATTGTCGCCTTAGTGTTTTTATTCCTATTGAGACTTCGGTTCCCAACCAGTCGTCCTTTATCTGAAGAGTTATGAATGAAAAGCGTTTCTCTTGAAATTTATAACGTCCAAAAACTAAGGAACGAACAAGAAAAAATCCATTTAATCAATATTTTGCTGGCAATATTTAGCAAAATGAGGTGAACAATCAATATTTGGAAAATAGTCCCTTGCTTTCGATTACAGCTGCACATTGTCGTCTACATAACCGAATGAGACTCTGGCAATCTTCAACAGTAGTTTTCGCACATTCCTCTTGAAGTTTCATCAAAAGATCTTCCGTATTGATAGTTTCTTGCCATAACTTTCACCCCTACTGTTTTTCAAAGATTCTCGATTGGATTTAGGTCAGGACTTTGTGGTGACCAATCCATAACTTCGAGATCTTGCTGCTCAAGGTAACTCAAGACTGTCTTTGCCTTGTGGCAGGGGGCGTTGTCTTGCTTGAAGATAGGGCTGGGGACACCTGAGTTTACAATATTAGGCACGACAATACCTTCCAACAGACTTTTATACGCCTGAGCATTCACACGGGCTTGCAAATGAACGAGAGGCGATGTCCCTTGACTAGAGAACATATCGCAAACCATCACGCTCCCGCCGCCAAGCTTCATAGTCTTCTTAGTACACTTTACACTTAATTTCTCACCTTCATGTCTTCTACATGTCTTCTAACGAAGTTCTTACCGTCATTACGAAACATATTGGACTTGCTTTCCTCACTGAAAAATACTCAAGCCCAATTTTCATGGGACCAGTTAACATGCTTGTTTACAAACTCTACTCTCTTTTTCTTGTTCTTGGCACTCACAAGTGGTTTCTTCTATCATTATTAAACTTCACGCTTGGATTCCCACGGACTGGTAATACAACCCAAATGAAACATCTTGCAACACCGGGAAGCCCAAAACGCTGCTGAAGGAAATCCAGCACAAAACCATTAACAGCTCACTTGAACGCATGCAGGCCAATACGACCAAAAGCCGATGCCGGCAACAAATTAAAAGCCTTAGCCGACCAGGGCACGAAGCACCGACAGAACTGATTAGTTCGAGGCAGGGAGAGCAGAATACAACCAATGCCTCTCATTATTGTACACCTTATAAAACATACATAGCTCTGCTACTCTTCTTCTCCTGTGGGACAGGTTCACTAGCTCATTATCAGCGCACAGCCTGCTGGCTGAACTAACAAGTCGGTCCAACAGACGCAAGTGAGTGTCAGCAGCTGAAGCCCAGACCGGTGTGCAATATTTCAACACAGGTAGCAAAAACGCAACCTGACTGTCACCAAACACAGAATTCACCTCACGCAGGAGCCCAATCTTAGAGGAAGCACGTGACACCAACCTCCTAATATACAGCTCAAAAGTAAGCTTTTCATCAAAGACAACTCCAAGAATCTCCAAGGAGCTAGCCTCCTGAAGCAAAGTGTCATCAATCTCCAGTTGGGGATGCTGGGGTACAAGTGTCCGAGACCGACTGACAATCATCAACTTGGTCTTACTGGCATTCAGCTTCATGCTCCAGGCCGAGCACCATGCACTAATGCGTGACAAATCCCTATTCAGAGACTGAGCGACAGCATCACGAAGACGAGGAGTAGGTATAACTGCCATCAAAGTGGAATCGTCGGCATAGTTGATCATCGTGTTTTCAAGCAAATAAAACATGTCACTAGTATAGAGAACGAACAACAGCGGGCCAAGCACACTGCCGTGAGGGACGCCGGACACAACCCCGACTGAGGCGCTCAAAACGCCGTCAACAGACACACTCTGCGTTCGCTCAGAAACAAAATCGTGAATGATTGACAGAACCCTACCACCCACACCAAAAGACTCCAGCTTGTATAATAGACCCTCTTGGTTTAACTTTGTCAAACGCCGCGCTAAAGTCCAACTGGACATGGCGTGGCTCCGACCTACAATCCATCGCAGGCTGTAAGTGGTGTGACACCGACAACAGAGCGTTACAACAACCCAAGCCAATTCAGTACGCAAACTGACCAGCAGGCAGCAACCCCGTAACCTCAGCGAAACGACCAAGCTTACCAGCGATCAATTTCTTGAACATCTTCGACAAAATGGGCGTCAGTGCGATGGGTCTATAGTTGGCAACATAGGGCGACACCGGACCCGAGGGAATAGGAGTGATCTTCCCAGTACGCCAACAACGAGGAAAATTTCCTAACTGCATCAGGCGCCGGAAGATCACTGCAAGCTTAGGGGCAAGAACGTCAGCCAGCTGCTTATAAAACAAAGGAAACTTGCAAGTAACCCTATTTCTTGAAGGCTCCGAGAAACAGTCTGACGTGAGACGTTCATACATGTTGCGTCATTCATTTCCCTACCTATCGCAGCTGAGGACTTAAACGATCCTTCAATGACGTACGCTGGGTGACTCTGTGTTCTCTGACGTTTTACGGGGCCTGCCGGTTTTTTTTAGAGGCATCAATGCTGCCGCTTTCATCGCACGACTTCACTATTCTGCCCACAACACTTTTCGAACGGTTTACCTTCTCAAAAATTTCTCTAATAGTGTAATTATTCTTGTGAAACTTGATATCTCGACTCAGCGGGCACTCCAGTCGTGTTGGATTCGCGGTTTTCGTTCTAATTTTAGCCGCTAATCTGTAATTAATTGCATTTAAGATGACCGAAAACTCAATCCTATCCCGCTTATCAGAGCATAAAAAATGGTTTTCTATGTAAACCGTGCATATCTACATCATATAGGCGCTTGCTCGTGCGGTTTCTCTTGACAAACTCCAAGTTTTCCCCGCATCTCATATTGGATGTTTCTCGCTAACCTTTTTTTCTTTATTCCTAAAGCGCACATTCCTTTACAAAGTTACATTGTACTCCGGTGTGTTCACCAGTTGTTTTTCTTGATAAGTAAACTACAATAATTCTACACTGTATGCTGCAACCTAATTTCTCGTATTTATTTCCTAAGTCGCCTATTCTTTCTCCGTCATATCGTCCAGGGTATAGTTACCGCGCGTTGTCCTTCTGTAAATTACTATTATTTTACTCCGTGTGTCGCAGGCTACCTACTCTGTCGCGTTGCCTTTATTTCTTTGCTCCCTGCATGGAGCTCATTTTCCCCGTTAAAACTTTTATTTTGGTGCAATGCCAGCGCCGTAAGGTTGTTTAGGAGCTCGCAAGATCATTTTGCAGTCTGTCCCAAAGTCAATTACAGCCGAGACCGCGACCTGAAGCTGGCTGGGCGTTCACCTGAGCCCAGACTTTCTTAATCTTTAGCGGAAAATGTTAAAAAATTCGGGAAATTTTCGCGTGGCCCTACAAAAATCGGTCGGTCTCCCGTGGAGTGCTCTTACCGAGGCACCGCAGCTAATTAGAGAACTCTAATTATCTTTGGGATGGAGTGAGCGGCAGCGTGAGTGTTGGAGTGCGAGCAGTGGCGGAGGAGGTGGCGAGCAGGAATGGTGAGTGTATGAGGAGGGTTTGGGAGCCTGCGAGATAGAAGCAATGTTGCATGTAGAGCAGAAAGAATGCGAAGCGTGTAAAGAGGCAGGGATGGTGGAAGTGAGGGTGAAGCTGCGGTGAATGTATGAGACCACAGGAATGGTGGAAGTGAGGTTGAAGCTATGGTGAATCTATGAGACAACAGGAATGGTGGAAGTGAGGGTGAAGGTCTTGTGAATGTGTGAAACAACAGGAATGGTGGAAGTAAGGGTAAAGCTGTGGTGAATCTATGAGACAACAGGAATGGTGGAAGTGAGGGTAAAGCTGTGGTGAATCTATGAAACAACAGGAATGGTGGAAGTGAGGGTAAAGCTGTGGTGAATCTATGAAACAACAGGAATGGTGGAAGTGAGGGTAAAGCTGTGGTGAATCTATGACACAACAGGAATGGTGGAAGTGAGGTTGAAGCTGCGGTGAATCTATGAGACCACAGGAATGGGTGGAAGTGAGGTTGAAGCTATGGTGAATCTATGAGACAACAGGAATGGTGGAAGTGAGGGTAAAGCTCTGGTGAATCTATGAGACAACAGGAATGGTGGAAGTGAGGGTAAAGCTCTGGTGAATCTATGAGACAACAGGAATGGTGGAAGTGAGGGTAAAGCTGTGGTGTATCTATGAAACAACAGGAATGGTGGAAGTGAGGGTAAAGCTGTGATGAATCTATGACACAACAGGAATGTTGAAAGTGAGGTTGAAGCTGTGGTGAATCTATATGAGATAACAGGAATGGTGGAAGTGAGGGTAAAGCTGTGGTGAATCTATGAGACAACAGGAATGGTGGAAGTGAGGGTAAAGCTGTGGTAAATCTATGAGACAGCAGGAATGGTGCGTGTGAGGGTAAAGCTAAAGTAAAATCAACTTGACGGCACTTCTACTGGGCAACCCACCCTCACTAGTTCGTGCTGCAGATGTAGGCCAATTGACTCCGGAGGGTTGTACGGCTGCTGTCGACCACAGATCATCAATAGCTCTGGCGCCATCGATGGAAGGCTCTTACGCAACGACCTGTGCCCTGCTCTCGGGCACGGTATCTGGATTATGGTATTTTGATTTTACATCTTGTCGAGATCTTGGTATCTGAATCTTTGTATATAGATTTTGCTATCTAAATCTATGTATCTGACAATACCGTCATTAACGTCTCTAAAGAATCTGAGAACTACAACTTCTGAATTAAACTAAAAAAGACCTTAATCTTAGACTCGGATATCGTGTTTCATATTTTAGGATGAAGTACCGTCAATCTGGAGAGTGGGTACATTTCCAAATTACATTATTCGTATTGCGGGCTCGATACGAGCGAGTGCGATAATTTTTAGCTCATCACACTGAGTGCTTCCGGGCTTCTGGATTGATTTTGTCCGGGATCTGTGATTCGTGCGCCTCATTTCTAATTTAAGCTTGTGCTTGTCATTTGTTTACTGCGCGACGTATTATTTCTAGCCCATTTGCCTACGTTTGGTGGGTGCTGGCACTCTTACAGATGGGTCTTGGTGCGTGGTGCTTAGATTCACCCCAAGTATCATAGTACTTGTCGTGCTTCTACTAAACGCAATGCATCATTCATGTAGCTTCTTCCCTTCTGAACTACCAGCTGGTGTTTTCATTTATTGTACCTACAAACGTTTTAAAATATCCCATAGTTTCATTAATCAAGTTTCTTAAAAAGATGCAATTTTTTCCTAAATTTGCAGAAATTATTGCCTATTTTCACTTGCGACGATAGTTGCTACTCTCCTGCCTTAAAAAAGAATTGAGTAATGAAGCTACTGAGTTAGGAAGATCTCAGGCTTTTTTAAAAGTGTGTACGTAACTTAAAACTGATATCAGGTAGTTGTTAATTCTACTGTTCTAATGCAGTACTGAAATCTTTCGTTGGCAACTTTCTCTCTATAGCATATTATTTCCTTCCTTCCGCTCTCCTTTAAATCTTCTCTAAATTAACGTAGGCTTTGGTGTTGTTAGGAAGCATCAGTGTAGCGCATATACTTTTCTGTATCATATTACACCTGAGGCAGGAAGTATATGTTAATCACATTTATTTTGTCACTTTTTCATTATATATTGCAAACAAGAATTTATTTCATTTTAACTGAAATTGCTCTTTAAAAAATTTTGCATTTGCCGGAGTGGAATTATTCTCAAGGACTTGGCTACAGCTATGGTGGGAGTAAGACATCCTCTCTACTGCCGCAAGCTTGGTACCTAGCGCATCATTCTCAGGTGCCGATGCGAAATATTTATCGTTATTTACACCAATGATACTAGTAATACATTAAGGAAAATAAAGACACTAACACAACTGCAATAGTTCTATGAAAACTGCCTTACGTCAGTGAAATTTTCACGCTTGCTGCTGTTATCATGTTAGCCCTCATAGAGACTGAATGTTACAGTAAGTAGCGGTAGGTCGTGGTCTGATGCTTTTGTCTAATAAACACTTTGTATGCTTGGAGGGCTAAATGGACAATTACATGTGGCAACGTCGTACATATCTTCGGCGAAATATACACGTAAATGTATAGTCGTCTGGACTGCACATACAGCTGGGAAACCCACATGCACTGGTTCTTGCAATGCCCACACGAGGTCCAACAGAGAGTACGGCTGCAGTCGACCATCAATTGTCCAAGCTATGGTATCATAGTGGCGGAATACCAGATAGATAACTGCGCCCCCTGACCCTAAAGGCCAAGGCCCTCCCTGTGACTGTGAGTGAAGAAAAAATTTACTGATGCTATACATTCTCGGATTCCCGGGTGTCAAGACTATTCTGTCCCTGGTGGGGGCTCGAACTCCTGACGTATCGATAATGAGCGAAGTCAGCAACCCTAACCCTGAGCCACGGGGTTACAGCACTTGCCACATTAGTCATCCAGTTATGGAAGTAGCAGAGACGTGTTGTCGCACTACCCGAAAAGTGGAAACGACGATTGGGACACGGGTTACTGCGTTCAGAAACAGCCAAGCAAATAGAACAAAAACTGTACAAATGACAACGAATGTACTGAATTGCGACTGAAAAAACCGTATTACGTATACCAGTTTACGATCAAAGCCCATCGATAAATGGTGATCTCGTAACCGCACTTTGTGTTATTAGGGCGAGTTCACACGCCATTCATATATCAACGCTTTCACTCATCCACTCTTCCGAATGTTTTGTAGCGTCGTTGTCAGCACAACTTTGTGTTAGCCACTAAAAGATATTAAAATGTTAACCGTCAAATCTGTCTCCACTGCAAGTGTCGCTGAGCAAGCTACGGACATCTTTACAAAATTTGGAGGGAAATAACACTCGGAAAACAGTGCAGTTTTCTGCTATTCTCGGGCACAGTAACACTTTCTGGCAAGTGAATGAGTGAACGCGTTGGTATGAATGACGTGTGAAGTCGCCCTACAGGGGGTTACTATTTTCTAGGTTACGGTATCTCAGCTGCACGGTGATTGCAACACGCCTCTGATGTGCGCGCTAATCAAATTTATCAATAGAGCTTTTCATCAAATGAAAGTATAATAAAACTGATTTTTTGTCTCGGTGGCCACTGATAATTAATTTCGTTTTTTCTTTGTTTCAGGTCACGAGTGAAAGAAAACTGAGATGTGGACATGGACTCCTGGCGGAATTTAATTAAGGACTAATTTCTCTAAATCCCAAGAGAAAATATTCGTGTACTGACGCATATTTTGGCGGCGCAGGTGTGGTGTGCTGTGCGTGTTTAATTTTGCATTTGATCGGTGCAGGCCAAGTTAAACTCATTGATGAACTGTGAATAGGTGATGAGAGCTGCTCCTTTAATTAATGAATCAGTGGTGCGTAAAGTTGCATATCAGTTTGCTGTGACGTGATTGAAGCATTAATAATAACGTAGTTATTGGTCAGCTTTGTAATGACATATAGCGGAATTGTTCGCATCTGAAGTTAGCTTTTTGTTGCCGTTATTGTTTACGAGAGGGTGTTATACATTGTAAACGGTGCGTTATGGTTTGATAAGTATAACTGTGTTTGTTCGTGTTTGGTGCAAAAGTTACGAACTTTATTGAACCTGAAAACAAAAATACACAAGACTGAAAAATGGTCTATTTTTCGTCACGCGCATTGAATGAACAATAATTTCTTCAATATATATATACTGCGACCATTTCTGTTGGGAAAGTTCATTTTAAAAATAAACAAATCATGTAAAGTTTAGGAAGAAAAAGAACCCGTTTCTTCCCTCTCGCCGTAATAAAAGTTCAATATTTGATGTATGTGTGGTTTGCAAGACTCGAAAGTTGCTTCATCCGGTATAGATATTCTTTTTGAGGCAGCGAAATTCGGCAATATCGGAGCTTCTCCAAAATGGCTTCACCTTTGTGCAGTGGATTGGCTGCTCTAGCTTTTCTCCGCTTCGAATAGTCAAAGTTAAGATTAGTTCGTTGAAGGAATTGATAAATGAGCCTTGAGTGTGTAGCGACCCTTGCGCCTGTCAGACGGACGGATCTTCAAGGTGGATGCTGCAAATTCCAAACGAGTTTTAGGAATTTCCAATATTGCTGGGCAAGGAACTGGAGAACTCGAAACTTGAAACTTCCGAGGTTAGAAAAACGTTTCCAATGGCTTGTATGAGTTTCCTTTTTGCTGCCATGGCCTAGGGAAATGAAAGATAGGGAATCGTGGGGCCAGATTTTTTCCTTGCCCCAAGCTCTTATAAACTGTGCAACCCCGCGATATTTTGTGGTGAATGTGACTGAGGATTATGAACACGATGAAAGAAAACCTAGAAATGTAAACCGCATCATTCTTTCTTTTCGCCTTCGCCGTGTAAATAGTCGCTTATCCTAATTGTAATTAACCTCTCCATGAAAATTCCTAGTTATGACTGACGAACTTGAACGTAATGGTGAAAACATCACGGGCGATGAGACTGAAAAACACGGAGAAGAGAAATTACGGAAAAGAAACGTCAGTAGCTTTTCTTTTAATAACTACAACTACAACAACCAGCAGCGGCAACAGCAAATCTCCTCCGCACCATTCGCTTGCGTCGGACCGTTTGCGTGGCATACCAAAGCTTGGAGGCAACATATTGCTTTGGCGCACGTCAGGTCGAGCAAACCTAAAGCTCTGACAAGGTGCGGACATGCGGCGTGTGTTGGGGCTTTTCCATATGCCAGAAGACGTAGCAGTTTCCTGCTCGATGCTGTGTCAGCATTACTGGTGCTGTGTGCCTATGTCAGTGTGTGCGTCCTGGCCTACCACGAGGTGGAAGGCGCCCAGCTAGAAGCCATCAACAGTGAGTATCGCAGCTGCTTGGATGTTTACAATTTTCTGTTCGTTCCATTTTGTTTCTGAATGAGCAGTGGTAGGGTGAAGTTGGATGATGTGGCTGTTAGTGAAGAATACTTTAAAAAATTGTACTGTAACTTTGGTGTATCATATCCTAGGTGTGAATATGTTAGTATGTGCTAGCACTGTCTTACTATAATAAGTTGATTAGTATATGTTTAACCAAAATACTGAAAAATATATATTTTTGTTTTGTCCAAATACTTTGTTCGCACATTCGTATCTTTTGGAGAGCCGTCTGCTAGGACGGCTTCACGTGGCAATATACATATTGTATATTCCGCGCTCTTTGCTAAAGTCACCAGGCTACGCGCCTTGCCTTAACCCTTTTATGCTTACTTTCTACATGCATTTGTGAACGTTGCTGAGAATGCTATGCCTACGTTGGCGCTGCTGCGCTAAGTATATCGCATAATATGCTAACGCTAAGAAATTTCCTGGAAAATTTTAATTTCCTTTCCTCTCGAATACATGGAAACGCAGTTGATACGATGGTAGGTAGGTATTAAATATTTTGTTGTATTTCGTTTTTATATACATACCGGGTGTTTTGTAATTCGATGCATATATATTAACCAAATATAGAAAAAAGCAAAATAACGCGATTTTCAAGAGTGACGAAAACTTCAACATTCCTTCGTTTCCGAAAAATGACCACCTGAGGACCAAAAGGTTTCCCGTATGAATAGGCTTACGAGTAAAATCTAACTTCTTCGGCAGGCTGCTGGCGCGCGCTTTAGCATACCAAAAGAAGAATTTAAAAGTATTTCATGTCACCATTTCTCGAAAACGAATGAGTTTTGAGCATTTGCCACTCCTGATAATTGTTTTATTTTGCGTTTTTTTGTACATGATTAAAATATGTGCATCGAAGTATACACACACCCGCTATATATATATAAGCTACATATATGATTAAAATTTACCATGATGCTATCGCTTTTACTTTACGAAGCTTTAGAGCGTGATGGTATTTAAGGGCTCGTTTACACGGGGCAAGCAGAGAACAAGGCAAGTGTGCACGTTGCCTGCCCTCATATTTGGAAAAGCAAGTAGCTGTAGGCATTTCTGTTTACACATAAGCAAGTGATTTGATTATATTAGCTCTCAGTTTGTGCTGGCCATTTGACGCATACACATGCACCCCAACACGCAGGCAATGGATTGTGTAAAGGCAGGTGTCGAAAGGACGAGCAAGTACGTGTTCACACAGGGCAACTTATAGTGGCAAGTAGCTTGTCACTGTCAGTTGAGGTGAAGCAAGCTGCCTCAAAATACAACTGCTGGCTATTTACTTGCCTTGCATGGTAGCTTGCCCACCAATTTGCTGCTTACTTGACTTGCCAATTTTTTTCGGCGAGTGAATGTTTACACAAGGCAAGTAGCTGTTACAAGTTCCTTGCACATTTACCTTGCCTCTGTACTTGCCCCGTGTAAACGAGGCTTTATGGTCGACTTGCCCCTCCCCCCATTAAAAACAAAAATGTGACTCAAATTAGAACAAGCTTAATTCGGGTCGCGTATTCCTGTTTAAGCACAATGTACAGAATGCGTTCAAAAAGTAACTGTGAAGGATATATATGTGTACAAAGAAAAATGAAATGGGTATTTATCCCACACTGTCATTTTATTGCAGTGTACGTGGCTCATGTACTTAGGATCAAAATATTTGTTTCTCAAGTCAGTCCTGGTTCCCATTGCTAACGTTTGTTCGTGATGCTAGTTGTTCTTAGACAAGGCCATGCTTGTATATTAACTACTGGTTGACCCTATCGATTCTTCAGTCGCGGCAAGTCCGGGCCGGGAGCAGGTGGGGGCGGGCGGTGAAGCATTTCTGAAAGGCCCTTTAGTTTTTACCAAGGAATGGCAAAGTTCTAAAAAATGATAATATGGCACTCTAAACTTCTGCATGCGTTGGTAGTTACTTTCAGTCCAACTGTCATAAGTTTTGGCGAGTTTTTACCGAACTGTTGGGTGTCCCATAAGGCTCCTTGATCGGAGCCGCTTGGCATCGCTGCGGGTGTTGCGCTATCGCTTGTGTTGCTCTGTCGTAGGTGTTGTGCTCTCTCGCAGGTGTTGCGCTCTGTCGCAGGTGTTGCGCTCTGTCGCAGGTGTTGCGCTCTGTCGCAGGTGTTGCGCTCTGTCGCAGGTGTTGCGCTCACAGCGTCGACAACGCGAGACAGCGTCCACAACGCGAGAGTCGCAGGTGTTGCGCTCTGTCGCAGGTGTTGCGCTCTGTCGCAGCTGTTGCGTTCTGTCGCAGCTGTTGCGCTCTTTCTCAGGTGTTGCGCTCTGTCGCAGCTGTTGCGCTCTGTCGCAGGTGTTGCGCTCTGTCGCAGGTGTTGCGCTCTGTCGCAGCTGTTGCGTTCTGTCGCAGCTGTTGCGCTCTTTCTCAGGTGTTGCGCTCTGTCGCAGGTGTTGAGCTCTTTCTCAGGTGTTGCGCTCTTTCTCAGGCGTTGCGCTCTTTCTCAGGTGTTGCGCTCTGTCACTTGTGTTGCGCTTACACAGAGCTTACACAGGTGTTGCGCTCTTTCTCAGGTGTTGCGCTCTGTCGCAAGTGTTGCGCTCTGTCGCAAGTGTTGCGCTCTGTCGCAAGTGTTGCGCTCTTTCTCAGGTGTTGCGCTCTGTCGCAGGGGTTGCGCTCTGTCACAGGTGTTGCGCTCTATCGCAGGTGTTGCGCTCTTTCTCAGGTGTTGCGCTCTTTCTCAGGTGTTGCGCTCTTTCTCAGGCGTTGCGCTCTTTCTCAGGTGTTCCGCTCTTTCTCAGGTGTTGCGCTCTTTCTCAGGTGTTGCGCTCTTTCTCAGGTGTTGCGCTCTGTCACTTGTGTTGCTCTGTCGCAGGTGTTGCGCTCTGTCACTTGTGTTGCTCTGTCGCAGGTGTTGCTGGAGCTTCTTCTGTAATACCGCGGCCACTCTATGGAACCGCTTATTCAACATGAGCAGATGTCCAACTCGCCCATCGTTCAGTTTGAGCCCTTCCCAGAAGTATCTCAGGTACCGACGTGCCAGCTGAACGGCCATTCGTAAGTTGACCGTCCGGTAGTAAAGTGTGACTCCACATTGGGCAATCCCTTATTTTATGGCTGGCGGTGGTTTCTTACGGGCGGTTCCACTCCACTGGGGGGGGGGGGGGGGGGGGGGGGGGGGGGGGGGGGGGGGGGGGAGTTTTTAGTAACACTTCATTTTTTTTACTTCAAAAACTTTTTTANGGGGGGGGGTGAGGTCCGAGGGGGCGGTAGGGAGGGAGAGGACTTGGTAGTACTTGATCGAATCAGTTAATATTAAATCAGTTTTAAGAAAGTCCTCTTGCCCGTGGGTACGAGGTGGTATAAACCATCCGAAAGTCCACGGGACGTCCTACAGGACACAAGAGGCCCGCAGCAGTAGATTACCTAAGAAATTTCCAAAAATTTGTTTCCTAATTTTTTCTATAAAATTCCCCTATATAATTATATAGCTCGGAAACTGATGAAAAGTTGCGGTTCTGTATCAACTCCCCAAGTTTTTTTTTATATACGGCTGAATTTAGATAGTGAAAGACACTCATTTATTAAATTTTCTCGGGATGCTGCACTCATTACATGTGGTATAGACCACCCTCAGGCTTATTGAGGAGAGCGTTAGCAGTTGGCATATTGGTTTATGCATGTGGACAAGGTNTATTTACGGCTGAATTTAGATAGTGAAAGACACTCATTTATTAAATTTTCTCGGGATGCTGCACTCATTACATGTGGTATAGACCACCCTCAGGCTTATTGAGGAGAGCGTTAGCAGTTGGCATATTGGTTTATGCTTGTGGACAAGGTGCACATGTAATTGAAGATATACAGCGGATACTATTTCCAGCAAAGAAAAATGTCTCTGTAACAGAAAATTTATTCCATCGATTTTGTAGATTTATTTCCTTCGGCGGGGGGGGGCGTAGGATTGGCCATCGGGTTAGGTTAGAGTTGCCCGTCATATGTTATGGGGAGTAGCGCCACCTTGGAAACTCGTAAGTTGTCTCAGCCTTAATTAGGCCTTCGGGACGGCTTTCCTTTGTGCCCACTGGATCTTCTTCCTTCTATTTTCATACTCCTGCTGTAGATGCTTTGCTTTGTATGTTCTCGTTTTACCTACTTGCTGTGCTCATGCGCGTTGATCCTGTGTGGGAACACCCTCGTGAATAGGTTCCACGTTTCGCTTGGCCTACTGTATAGATTGTATGCATATTCTTTCAATTTTGCAAAGTGTTCAATGCAGTATTATGGGTTAAGAACACAGAAACATTTTGATACAAAGTCGTCCCTGCTACTCTCAGGCTATAGTTTACAAATTTATCTCGACCTGTTGGCGCCTCGCCGAAGTTAACTTGTTTCTTGCCCGATGAAAATACCACTGCTACGTGGATAGAGCTGCTTCGAAGNTTATTGCCATAAATTTTGCTGCAGCTCCTGTTTACGCGCTCCACATCCCACTTTCGTTATTACTATATGTCGCTGCGTCTCGTATGCTCGTACCTGCAGACACACTCGTTAACATTATCTCCGATAGAGCTAATTAAGCTTGTCTCTAAGTACCTACGTAGACATAAGGGCGCGCGTCTTGACATACATAGAAGCTCATCGGAGCCAACTCCTCTCAGGAGTCCTAAGAAAAAAGGAATGAAAGCTGGATATTGCTGCACGAAGGTAAGGTGTTCATGTTACTACCGTTGAATCTTGGTTGTAGTTTCTTTGATAAGCAAGTTAACAACGATCAAATAGTTAAATGATCTGCAACGACTTCTGCTGCCATATTCATCCTACCAGGTAACTCGGTACTGCAACCCGAGTAAGTCTACACGAGACAGTATTTCAACAATCTACAAAACTCTAGTAAATACTCCTAAATAAAAAGTTTTCATGCACTCGTCACGCCTACAGACACAAGATCCGCAATTACAGTAACACGAGGTGCGATGGGGTTTAGTTAAGTTAAGTTGAGGTGTATTCGATTTGTCCAGTACGTTCGAGAACAGCCCCTAATTTGATAAACTTGATTTTTTCTGAACTTCAATCGTTTTCTTGCAGTTCTTTATGTTAGATAAAATTTCAGTGGGTAATTACCAACTGCTTGCACTGAAAGTGACCTCAGACTTGATTTTGTGAAGTTTGAGTTAAAGGCCGTATCATTCATAATCGGTTTGCGCTTAGCGCTTACGGCCTGCAGTTCAGTGTACATTTACAAACCGAAAACGTTCCTTTGAAGCGGGTGGTCTACTTTTACTGTCTCTACTACTACATCTACTTTTGCTTGGTCATACTACGTCTAATTTTTTTCTTGGTCATGCTAAGTTTCCTTTCATCTCGGCATACTATGTTTACTTTCATCTCGGAAAACGATCTTCACTTTTATCTTGGCATACTACGTCTACTTTAAACCACGTATACTTTTTAAGCTCATTAAACCACGTATACTTTAATTAAACTCCGTGCAGCACGTCTACTTTCATCTCGATATACTACTTCTGCTCTCATCTCGGTAGACGAAATCTACTTTTATCTCTGCAAACTACGTTTATTGTCGTCTTGACGTGCCGCGTTGCTGCGGTCTCGGCATATTACGTGTCCCATCTTTTTTTTTCTACTCGTGAAACGCTCGTCTGTGTGTCGGGAGACTCGAATTAACCAGCATTTTTATTCTATTTTTGAGCACCGCGGCTGCGACTTCTTGCAAAATGTCCATGTTGCTCTTGGTCCTTGGCTCGAGTTACCGCAGTTTTCTTTTCGCTGGCTTCCCTTTTCTGCCAAACCTTCACCAAAAGCCCAGAGCTAGAGCGTCCTGTAATCAAATCAAGCAAGACGCTCCTCAGCTCCTGGAAAAGAGCGACGCTTTTTCTGTGCTTGCAAATATAAAATGAGCGCTGGACCTGAGGTCTCCTCCTTCTCTCTCAAGTTGTTCTTCGGGGCTTCTTCATTCATTACGGTGGTGAGGCTTCCATTCCTTCGTATTGCGTGGCTGATCTTAAATTGGCTAAATTATTTTTTTTTCTACGTATGATTTAAGGGTTACTCGACGTATTTGGTTTAGCACAGTTGTTTTTATTTCGGTATTTATTGATTACGAGTGGCGACACAGTTCATTTACTACTACGGATAGCTATGTCAAGCAATAGAGCTTGCAGCACCTGCAGTTGCAGCATAGTGACGCCACACAAAAATGTATCAACCAATAACGGCACTTTTTTGCAGCGGGGCATCCTGGGTAATGCCAAGACAGAGGCATCTTGGGTAATTTCCAATATGGTGTCGTGTGTGTGTGAGAGGTTAAGTGTATGTCGCGATTGTTTATAACATAAACGTTGGTAAAATTGTTCAGTTGCAGTTTATTGTGCTTTTCACGTGTGTATAACATTCTATTGTATAGCTTGTTGTAATGCAAAGTCTTCTTGGTGAATGAAAATCGTCTAATTTTGTCTGTTTAAACTCATGCGAATCATTCTATTCCGCGTAAAGCATTCGCTTCAACTTAGGCAAAAATTTTCAGATGATTTCTCAGTTCTTTTTATGGCGCTGAAAATCACGATGCAATACATCAAATCTATGGTCAATTATTTTCCTTTGCTTTTGTAATTAAGTTTATGGCCAGTATGGATAGTTCCAATTTGAGGTAATAAATTATAAACAATTGGCGGGAAAGTCTTTCTGGTGTACTGCAGTACAAAGAGCCGCCGCTCGCGGCCTCATTTGTTAACACCAGCATAGTGATGTGGCAGTCGCCCATCGGCTGAAATTGACGCCTGTCACAGCGATTGGCTGAGATGGTGTCATGGCGGTCGCTGATTGGCTAAGCTTGGGCGAAAGGGTGTTCCCTTTTCCTTAGAGCTGACATATACACTATGCAGTGCCTAGACATAAGTATTTCCACAACTCTATTTTTTATGTATTTTAAAAAACTTTTGAGTTGTGCAAATACTTATGTCTAGGCGCTGTATATCTATCTGTAGTAAATGAACTGTGGTGGCGACGTGTGAAAATTCCTCATGACATAAGCTATATTCTTACTTGACATTCGAAAATTGTATATTAGTGATACGGTCTAAGGAAGTAACTACGCTACGCGCTCCGCCAGAATTTTCAGAATTTGCTCTATGCTCTAACAACTATTGCTCAGAGACTTCTAGGCCGATTTTGATGCTCTTTAGAGGCTAAGGCATCTCTGAGCGCTCTCGACAGCCAGATTTAGCCACTTAATTTCAGCCATTTCGTGTTTTTTTTTCGTACTCTCAGAAAAAGAGTAAATGCTATTTATTCATAGTTACCTCTTTGCTCGAAGGTCATACCTATTTGGAGCCATAGGATTAGGTGAGTAAGGTTCTCTCTTTTCATGGTTTCGGGAACTGTGCCAAATTGGTCCCTTGGGTTACCTTAACCTTAGCTAGGATTTCGGGACGTCTTTCATGCTCATTTTGCTTCCCTTCATCTTCGTACTCCTGCTTATGATACTTTGTTCTGTTCTTGTTCTCTCCCTACTTCCTGTTCCTGTGTGCGTTGATCATATGTGGGAACACCTTAGTGCCTGGGTTACACATTTGTCTTGGTATACTCTATGTCATTTCTTTCTCTCTTTGGATCTCAGTTACCGTATGTATGTTGTAAACAGAGGGCTTAAATTAAGAATCTGTTGATATAATGTTGAACCATAGACCATTGTCTTCACTAACTGGTACTAAAGTTTCGTTTATGTTATCATATGGGAAGTAGCCACGCTCCTCCCCTTCTTAGGTTACTTTACGGATGACTTCAGAGCATTAGTCATTCCCTGTTCACTGTTGCTTTTACTTTATTTCCTGCGTCCCGTCACATTCTTCATTCTATTTACTAGTCTTTCTCGACTTGCTGTCCCCATGCTTGGTTGTGTCTATGCAAGGGCTGTAAGTTCTTTTCTGCGTACTACATGTCCCTTGTTTTTCCTCTCTTAACCCTTTGCCTCCTGAAATTCAGATAACATTTTTTCACTTTTTTTGTTAAATGTATGAAAAATAGGTTAGTTAAACACATCTTTGAGAAAAAATTTAGTTTTACTTGCAAAAAACAGTATTTTTTTGCATCGGCTACTACAGATACCGTCAGTGTCTTGGGTAATTTACATGATGCATAGCTTTTGTGTAGGGAAAAATAGAGAGTGGCATCTGATGATGCCGTCAGGAGGCAAAGGGTTAAAATGGAAAGAGGCAATGGGGAAATTAGCCCGTCACGTCAGTGTCACCAACCGCAAGAATCGAGCCACCAAATAATCTGCTGTCATAGAATCAAATACCTTGTATAATACACAGAGCGGCCTCGTTGCTTGTTGCCAGAATTCCATTAAATACAGACGAATTCAGTGTCATTGGCTTATCTTTGCGTTTGCGGTATAAAACGGTCAAGGTAAAGTAAATTTCAAGTAGTGTTATACTAGGTCATATTAAGAGGCATCTATAAGTAAAGTAGTCCAGTGTATCTTTAGCTTTACATTTTTTTCGAGAATATTACACTGTCAACATGAGGCGTTAGCCTCGCCTCTATCTGAACCAGTTATTTAGCTGCCCGACTTCGAACTAAGATGTGACTGTCTATTTAGTACCCGTAAATTGTATTATTGTGCTAATTTATCCCTAAAATTGCAAGCAGGAGAAAAAATTTATTATTACGCGTTAAAATGGACTTATTAACCGACTCAGTATAGAACAGACTTCCCTATACTGTTAAATTTTCTACATGTCACGGGTGTGATAAAATGACAAAAACCGTAGGTACCTATGTGAACGCATAACCTCCTACATAACCTCATGGAGTTTCTCCGTTCCTGCGTCGCCAGTCTGGTGTGATTTAATAATAATAATAATTAAGTGGAATTGCCTGCTGCCCAAATTGATCGAGCCTAACTGTATTATGCTTGCGTGACTTTGAGCTCTACATGTAGTGAATACCGGCAGCTCATACCTAAACTTCGTCCCTTAGCTCAGTCTGAGTAGGGTGCGTTCGGTCCAATGCTGAACAATAATATACATTATTGATGTACTGCGTTCAATAACTTTGCTGCAATCAAAACCAGTTTTCTTTCCGAGGTTGGTTAATTGGAGTAACTCTGGCAATCAGAGCCCGCATTCTATATAGTGAGCGAGAGGCCAATCTATTCAATCATTGCTAAAGTTTCAGCTTCCGATTGATGATGCTATTAAAAGTACTCTTTCAACTGGAGCAGCGAGGGTTTAATAGCTATGTAAGTTTCTTCATTTGCATTAACGATTAGGTACATTATAGTACAGAAGGAATCTATGTGCGCTCTGTACCTACGTATTGGGCTACTTACCGGGTGTTGCAGGAGAATCCGACACTAGGCGTTACTTAGTTATCAAGTGTCGGAGTCGGCTGCAACACCCGGTATATAAAGTGATGAGGGTCCTCCGAAGTGAAAGTTTCATGCAAGGTCATTCCTACAGGAAAAGTAATCAATTTGTGCTCGACCGTGTCCGGCTGTGACCTTTGTGGCGAAAATGTCACGAAATGTCATGGCTACGAGAGAGTAACCTATTTGCGTACTGTACGTATAGGGTTACTTATAACGTGATCAGTGTTCTTCCTCTGAAATGGAAGTTTTAGAGCAGATTAATTAGGTACTGGCAGTAGACTGACCGACAGGCCCAATCCCAGAAAAAGGCCGAGACTCACGGTATGACAAAATAATACACACATTCAGATGTCTCAGGGAACACCTGAGCCAATTAAGGAGGCAATTGTGCAGGTGTAACGTGTTGCTGCAGATCGTTATGTTCGCGGACGGCACGTTAGGATAATGGGCCAGTGAAAGGTTATTCCAACCGAACCTCAAGCTTCAGTTAAACATTATCGAGCTAGTATAAAGCTAAGCAGAACTGTTAACTGTTGTTCAGGGTGTCACATTTACAGTGAATTTACGTACTGGAAGTGCACTGGTGGCTGCTCGTATGCACGAGTTCTTTAGTGTACTTGATATGCTACTTGCATGTCCCTATTTAATTCCTCTTTACTGGATCACAGCGAGCACTGTGAGTATCGAGCTTAACCCTTTGACCCTTGATCGGGCCAGTGACCTCATATAGCTTGCATGTCTTGGGACCTGGTCCAGGTGACATGATGCACGCCACTCCATGTTCGTTGAGTCACCGTGCTGGCTTATTTATAGTTGCTTCCAAAAAGCTGTTCTTACGAGAGCGTTTTGAGTCGCCCGGTGCAGGGTTAAGAACTCATGACTGCGCTCTTTTGCTATGAGCGTTCATTCTTTTGATGTATTTCTAAAGAAGATAGCATGGGTAATGCAGAAGCTAGTAGGTAAGTCCGTCCAGGGGCATATTCTGACGGACCCTATCCGTGTCAGAATGTCTTAGGCCCCAAGTCCCATGGGTTTCCCTCAATGACTTTACCGCAGGCGATGTTGCATCTGGCTGCAGCTCCTGCTGATAAAGTTAGTTTGTACGGTTAGGGAGGTTCTCTAAATTTCCTCTTCTGCTCCGTGAGGTGGGCTGCCGATCGAAGTGGCTGACCTATTCCGCTGGGCTCCACTAGAGCGTCTTCCTTTTGTCTGCTCCTCTTTTTCTGTTTTCGATTCCTTGAAATGCTTTGTGCTTCGTTCTCCTGCCTCTAGTGGCGCGTGTGGCCGACTCGAACACATATAACACTCGAGGGTTAATATGACTAGTGCAGTAACGCCCGTAGGTAGTGTAGGTATAATTAACGCGTTACTGTACTTCTCGTAGTAGCCCTCAATTTGCTGCTCGAATTCTTTCAACTATATTTTCGTCAGTTCCACTTCGCAATTCCAAAGCTGAAAATGTTTTTGTCTATCACGTCCCACGTCAGTGAATCTGCTTCTATTGTCTTGTACTGCATCAGTGCTACACCTTTGGAACACTCCCTGGGGGCATCTTTTGACGAGGCCTATAACGCTATTCCCACGAAAATGCTAAGTACAAGCATATAAAAAAAACATGACGTGCTTGCGAATTTCTAAAATCAGCGTTCAATAGTGATTTTAGAGCAGTTCTTAAATTTGCAGCAACAGGAAAATCAGGCTAATTTTTTGCCTTGGGTAATACGTCATTGCGCACATGGTCGTGTGGAGTGTTCTCACCTCTGCCGGCGGCCTCACAAGTCTCACTATTCCCATAGCTTCATATATTGTGGGTGAGGTGGTTAACTTAGGAGAAAACTACTACTACTACTACTTCACTGAAGTAACATCCCACTTTATTCTTGAATGCTCGCGAGAACCATTCGGTCACGTTTCAAACGGTGCAATTTCTACGTAAACTGATTACCTATGAAAACTGGGACGGTAGAGGGTTAAAAGGCGATGTTGATAGGAAAAGCGCGTTTTGAACAGTGACCAAAAGGTTAATGGTCCCCTTCAAGCGTTAACTCTGTTTTTTTTTACCAGGGTGTGTTACTTCGCTAAACGAGTTTTTTGTTCGTGTTGTCCTCTATTCTTACCAGATATCACAATCTCCTATTAATAGCGTTGAAGGGTTAAGCAAGGATTGCATGATATGCCCCACATATTAGGTACTTGTAAATGTTTTTCCTGCGTTAACTCGCTACTGTGATGTCGCCATGCTGTCCTCAGGGGCATATTTTGGCGGGCCTTTTCCCTGCCACGATATTTCGGCGTCACACACCCAAGGGTCCCGAGTGCCTTTTCCGCAGGGGATGTTTCATCCGGCCGCAGTTCTTGCTGACGAGGTTAGTTTTGTAAAGTTAGGTTGATGCTTTATTTCCCTTTCTGTTCCTCAAGGTGGGCTGTTGATCGAGACAGCCGGCCTAGTCCATGGGACTTCTCTACACTCTCTCGTGTGGAAGGCCTCGAATGGGGCCGTCCTCTCGAGTGTCTTTCTCTATTCTTTGCACCTTTGTCCCGCCAGTAGTAGCGCACTGAGCCCATCGAGATTTTCCGGCAGGAATGCCGATATAAAATATTCCTACTGAGCTATGTAGAAAGACCGAGTCTGCACCGTACGGATCATTTATCGAGTGGATTCGGTGGTAAAACTATGACTATAATAATAATAATAATGATAATGATAATAATAATAATAATAATAATAATAATAATAATAATAGTAATGTAGCCATGCTTCGAGTGGAAAAATTGTAATATCTGAGTGTATTCCTGTTTTCCGCGATATTTACGCAAGAATTATAAATGGAAAGCTTTCTGTGCGACACAGTGCCTAACTGCGCGAGTTTGTTGGAGCTGAAAAATTTTTATTCACTTTTGCATATTTCAGAAGCTCGCTGAGATTCGCTTCTTTGCAGACAGAAAGTGCAGAGTGAAATATTTTATTCGAAATATATGTATGCTTCAAATAGAAAGTGCTGTTTTGTATCTTTATGGGCAAAATGAGACCTGGGGATTAAAAAAGAAAAATGTTGTTTTGTTTTCTCTACGCACGTCAGTTTTACCTTCACAATATAGCTGGGTCTAATCCTACCTTCGCGGTACGTTAAACGTGTTAACGACTGCGTAAAACGTCAGTTTCTTGTTGGATTAGTTATTTGCAACGTTGCTCATGAAATCTGCTGATCCACACCGAGTTAAATGAAATTTCATAGCAAAGTTTTTGACAGATTTTACTTAAAATTAAATACAGAGTTTGGAAACGTGCTGTTGAAACAGTGTTGATTTCTGAAAAGGTGGACTTGTCTCGCATTCTCCGTGAAGATAAAGAAAGTTTGCTTGTTGGTTCGATGCTATTTACCGTAGAATTGCATCCATTCTAAGCCGCAACTATAAAAGCTGTCGTTGATATATCTGGTTATCTATTTATCTTTCCGCGTTCCGTCGAACTTGAGGTGTTTACATATAGACCGTCCAGTCTTCACGCACTGCATTTTTCATGCAGCTGAGATTCATGCTAAAAATAGAAAATAGTCGCTAACCAATTCTTGAGATTCATAGTTAATTTTCGAACTGATATATTGACAGCGCGAGAAGAAAAATGCCAAGGCTTTGCATTAAATAAAGCATGGTATCTATAGCATATAATAGGCCAGCTGGCTGTCAATTTGCAAGAAAATGGTAGGGTCGCTTCCATATTTTCGTTAAATGCGACGATATACTCCGAAGGCATAGGGGCGAGTTTTCGACAAAATGAGAAAAATCCTATCAGCAAAGTAAGAAGGATGGCATTGCAGCGTTCACGTGAATTTGGCCGAACTGCCATTAATATTACCGTATTTCGATATTGTAAATTCAAAATAAAGTGGCCAGATGTACAGTATATCGCAAACTGTTTTTTTTTTCTACCGCACTTATTGAGGGTTAAGTCATTGCTGAATGCGGAGCCCCGCCGTCAGCGCGGCCTCAGTCGTCTCTCCGAGTCCAGCCTCGACTGTCTCGGCCAAGTTGCGACGCTCCTTCGTTGCATTACAATCAGTCTTACAGAACTTGAAACTTAGCTTCAACTTGGGCGCATTTTCTGTAGCAACTTTGGGCCAAATCCACTTTTTTCGTCTGCAAAAGATTCCTAGAATTCGCAGTGACACTCCATCGTTTTATGCCTCAGCGAATGGGCTAACTCCTTAAGATGAGATCATCTTTTCCAGCTCAGCGAAAGAGACTGGAGGATGGCCTAAGAATCTCGGAAGCTTGCGATTTTCAAAGACCTTTCGTAGAGTCAAAGTTTTGATGGGTGATAATTTGAGCTTTCTTTCCTGAAAAATCTATCACAACTATTGTCGCATGCCTCGACGATTTTGACTTTATTTTTATTGGACGGAGAACTTTTGGTCTTAGCGATACAGGACTTCTCTTTATAGAGTCACCTCAATGTGCGTCTCGTTGCTAAGGTGGGTGGCTCGTTTATGGTTAGTGCCTCGTACTTGCATATGAAGACTATTGTACTAACAGTCCTTAACGCCACTACAGGCAGCTTTTGTTGCCAGCACAAGCCACTTCAATCGTTAAATGGAGCTCTTTTAGATTCTTCTTGTTTCTCACACACCAGAGACTCCTGCTACTATAGTTACCGTCGCATTTTCTACTTAACTTGAAGCAAGAGCTAGCCAAGTTGCTTGAATACGTTAGAAGTAGGTACTATCTCTCTTGATAGCATATCTGATTCATTCGAGACCAGCAGTTCTTTCTAATTGTTTCACTCCTACTCTATGCTGTTTAGCCTTTTTATGATAACTAGCTGAAACCTGTGGAAATTTCACTGAACAAAATCAATGGTCGTCAGGGATATCCCAGACCCGTATCATCCTAATTTTCTGTTATCTGATACTGAAGGAACATGTGGAAATTCTACAGAACAAAAAAATTGTTCGTCTATTATGTTACCCTCGGGCCCGTATCATGGATAAAAGGGCGAAAATACTCCCAATCAGGCAGTGAATGTTCTACTTTATGGCAGCAAGTTCACACGTCCCTCATCGTAACGCGTTCAGTAACGACAGTGAATATTAGCTGTGAGTCAACTGTTTCTGTCTGTGTCCACACGTAGAAGCGATCATGATTCAAATGAATGACACCGCGCGTTCCGTTATTATCTCGTTTCTTTACATTTTCACTCAACATTTCGCGTCGGTTTGAAGTCACATTTGTATCCCATGATCTTATATCCTGAATTTGAAAGGAACAGCCTATTTTCAAAATCTATATAGCCTGATAAACCAATAAAATTGAAATCAGCCCCTAGCAATCCGCTTCGTTGTCAAATCAAAGATATGTCAGTGTTCTTACATTTTCAGCTCTACTAGTTTTCTTGTGTTAAACGGGAATACAGTGATTCTGATCGTTAAAGTAACGGTAAAAGAGAATATATGTCGACTTGTTCATGACATAAAAACTCTATAGAGGATTAATTCAGTATTTATGGGTTATGTTTACTGAAATTGCATTCATGCGTTCATGAAAGGGACATACTTCATCCTTTAGTCTCCCGCATTTGCTGCTACTGTTTCTATCAAATTCGTGCCTACGCGAGTATTTTTTCTTCGGTTAAATGCCTGTACTACAAATTGTACTGTAAACTTCGATTAGACTTTACATTTATTTTCTGGTTGTTACCTCTTTATTAGATTCACAATATATCTCACTGTTCATTTAGGGTAAGGAACCCAAAGGAAACGCACCTGCGGTGAGGGAGGCTGTGCGGCGGCTGTACGTTGTGAGAAATGTCCAACCATACTTAATTTTTGGTGGGTGTTTAGGAGACGTATTAAGCTTCTTTTGCAGGTGTTGGACTTTACTTACAGCGTCCGGTCACCGCGCCATAGCCTTCCTACCGTAAGTGCGTCTCCAGTGAGCCAGTGCGTCTCCTTGAGGCCACTTACCCTACTACAGATAGTTATGTCAGCTCTAAGCGAACACCCTTTTTCCCAATCTCAGCTATTCAGCGACCGCTGTGATGCCATCTCAGCCAATCAGCGACTGCCGTGACTGTCGTAAATTTCAGCCAATGGGCGACTGCCACGTCACTATGCTGGTGTAAACAAATGAGGCCGCGAGCGGCGGCTCCGCCGGTTCGTTGTACTGCAGTATATTAGAAATACGTTCCCGTTAATTGTTTATCATTTTTTATCTCAAATTGGAACTACTCATACATTTAATTGCAAAAGTAGAGGAAAATATTAGACCATAGATTTGATGTAGTGTATTGCATCTTGATTCCCAGCGCCATAAAAAGAACTGTGGAAATCTTCCGAGTATGTTTGCCTAAGTTGAAGCGAAGGCTTTTCGCGAAATAGAATGTTTCATATGAGTTAAAAAATATAAAAATTAGACAGTTTTCATTCACCAACAAAACTTTGCATTACAACAGGTTATAAAGTAGAATGTTATACTCACTTGAAAAGCGCAATAAACTGCAACTGAACAATTTTACCAACGTTTATACAATAGACAATCGCAATATACACTTCACCTCTCGCACACACGATGCCCTATTGGAAATAACAAAAAAAAAGCCTCTGTCTTGGGATTACCCAGGATGCCCCGCTGCAAACTTATGGAGGGATGCTATTGGGTGATACATTTTTGTGTGACGTCATTATACTTCAACTGCAGGCTCTATTGGCTGACATAAGTATCTGTAGTAAATGAACTGTGCTTCATTTGCACTTATTTGTAGTTAAGATAAAGCCATAACAGAATTTCTATCCCTTCCGGCTTGAAATTCTTGGTTTTTGTTGAATCTTTCAAAACCATAGGAGATACCATTCTCAAACTAACTTTGGATAGAACGATGGAAACGGTGCTGCCTTGCCAAAGAGGGAATAACCTCGTTCCGACCTTATGTGGTTATTTATCTCCCAATGGGACTATCCCTAATACATTCGTCGAGAAGTTGTCTAGTGTTCCTAGGTTGTGCGCACCAAATTTAGGAAATGTTCGATTGTGCACCGAAACTAAGCATTGGAGGTTTGATTTGTCCTAAGCTGCAGAGAGAAGCTTCGGTTCTTCCACATTGAATCGTAGAGTCTGCTGAAAACTCCATTTTAACGAGTTTTTAGAAGTCTCAAGGGTAACCTGTTCGAGGGCAATGCATGGAGTTCAGTTCAGCGGGAGGAAGCCAGCGTACCTGCGCCCAATTGAACGTGGCCTTGGACGATATTCGAAAAAAATTAATATTATTTCCTTCACGGGTTACCAGCTGATCTAGTTGAAAAGTGCTGTGCATCCTTCCTAGCAGAATCACTACCACATATATGGGCGCATTATTAATGTTGTGGCACATTCTTTATTGTTATTTGTAATATTCGGGAAGGATACTTATCAGAAGGACACTTCTCTTCAGGACCCCTCTTACTTTATTACAATAACTTCACTACTTTGGCGTTTTTCGGACGAGGTAAAGGGATGGAGCAAAGGGTTCGGACAAGGCATGAAGCAAGAGATTGGACAAGGGTTGGACCAAGGTTCTTGCATAAGGGTTGGACCAAGGGGCTTGCATAAGGGTTGGACCATGGACCAAGGAGCTTGCATAAGGGATGGACCAAGGGGCTTGCATAAGGGATGGACCTAGGGGCTTGCATAAGGGCTGGACCAAGGGGCTTGCATAAGAGATGGACCAAGGGGCTTGCATAAGGGTTGGACCAAGGGGCTTGCATAAGGGTTGGACCAAGGGGCTTGCATAAGGGATGGACCAAGGGGCTAGCATAAGGGATGGATCTAGGGGCTTGCATAAGGGATGGACCAAGGGGCTTGCATAAGGGATGGACCTAGGGGCTTGCATAAGGGATGGACCTAGGGGCTTGTATAAGGGATGGACCAAGGGGCTTGCATAAGGGATGGACCAACAGGCTCATACCCGAGAGAGGGCGCAACTTAGGTTTTGGTCCTTCGGTTAGTTAGTGTCACTGCACACTGACTTGAAATGTGGCAACTTCACACCGCGCCATAGCATTTGAAGTTAATAAAGAAACTGTTTTGGTCAAGATTTATAAACTATTAATTACAATCGCGGTGACATGCTAATCATATGTAATCCTTTGCCGTGATAAGCGATGTCATTTTTAACAATTTTTATATCCTAATTACATCACTTACAATGACTCGCTAATCGTGGGTGTCCTTGTATGATAAGTCTCGTTTCCTACGCTAACGTAATAATCGATCGTTTCCTAATAACGTTTTCAACTCGGGCGTAGGTATCAATCGTACGTTGCCAAGTAACGTCAATGACTGATTAATCATGCGTTTTACGGAATTTTTACCTGCAATGAAATTTTAATTTTACATTTCCATGTAACGTTTCTGACACTGACTTATTAATGGTACGTTTGCAAATACAGTTTGCGAAATCACCTCCAGTGAGGTTCAGTTTTGTTTTTTCTAGTAACGTCGCATGCAGTAACGCATTTATCTTACGTTTCATGGTAACTCCACCTATAGTGACTTCTCAATTTTGTATTTTCGTGTGACGTTACATACCTACGTGCAATGACGTTTTAGTTTCCTGGTGGACGTCACCAAATTGATATATTAGTTTTATGGTCATACGTGTCCTGATGGTCACCTACAATGACCCATTAATCTGACGTTTCCTCGAGATTCTACGTTTAATGCCAACTTAAACTTTCAATTGCGCCAGCTCTCAGTTTGCCAACAGGTTTACGCAAACTCCAGTCGGCGACTCCGATCCTCTTGATTACATTTGCCAATTTGCTCGTCTTAAAAATGACCAAAAATATCGCACTTCCATTTTCATCTCCTTTGCCGAGATCAGCTTCATCAATCCTCTGATCAGTCCGCAGATTTACCTGATTAGTTTTTGGATCGGAGTCGAGATTCGCTACGGAATCGGCGCTTCAGCGGCGGCGTGTAAACTGGTGATTTTGTGAGGCAGCAATCAGGCTTTGGTGAGAATTCGGTGCTGGACAACCTCCATCTCAGTCGGCACGGGTCGCGGGAGTGAGGGTGCAGTTTTCTACTGCTTTTGTGTGCAGTCTTCTAGTTTGCATGAATATGGAGAATCGATCCTTGTTTGTGGTTTGGAGTCTTCTGTTTTGCATGGATATTGAGAGCCTTTTTTGTGGTTTTGGTGTGTGGATTCTTCTGGTTTGCGTGGGTATTGAGATTCTTCATTTGTAGTTGGTGTCTGCAGTCTTCTAACTTACATGAGCATTGAGAATCTTTTTATTTTATGATTCGCATTTTTGGTCCTCTGGTTGGCATAAATACCTGCAATGGTAATATTAATAATAACTGGAGTTCTCTGCTTTCCTCATTTTATTTTCAGCCTTTTGTCTTACATTTATATCTGGATTCATCGTATGAAGAGCTGGGCACGACCCTGTAGCAATGCTGTCTTTTTTATTGAACATTTCCGCTCTTCAGCCCTTTCAATGTAACTTTACTGCCAGCGGACAAGTTAGTTTTACAGTTATCATAATAATGATCTGCTAGCGAGGCCGTAAGCACCTATTGCTATCTAGCGTTTTTAGCTCAGAAGGCTTCCAGTCGTCCTGCTTTTTTTTGTGGGCTTAAAACAACCAAAGGGCATCTGGCCGTAGTTACCCCAAAAACAACTGTCTTGAACAGGCAGAAGTAGAACTTCTCGCTATATGATATAGTTCCGCATAGCCCTATTCAGTTACGCTTGTGCTCTATTCAGCTTCATATGCGGTCTTCCGTTTTTAGATAAATATTTTACCGCCACGCTTTGGTATTTCAAAATTGCGGCGCCAATCATATCAGTCAAGGCTTATCAAGTATATCCTCTTGTTGTTTTAGACCAAGAAATCCGTTCTCTACCTCAACCCCAAAGTACATCTTGCTGTACTCATCGCACTCTCGTCTACATCTTTCCATGACACCAAGATTTTTCCCTTCGGTGTCATGCATAAATCTTCCACATTTATCTCATTTCCCCGAGTGCGGCCTCACTCTCGCGTAGCACTCTGCATGAGCTCGTAAAGCAGCTGCTAGAAGAGGAGATAGCACGTCTGCAGAACCATTTCCTCTATTTTAAGGAGAAAAATGGGATAGAGCTGGCGCAGCTCCGGAGTCTTCCTTCACTCTCTCTGTCTGCGGCGCAAACGTCACGATCCGCCAGTACAAACATGGCTGCAGACCCTGGGAATGAGGGAGACCGTCACAGGCCTGATCTTCCTGTGCCCTCATATTGGATGTCGGTTCGACCTCAGCAGTCATAGATACTTCGAGTTTCGCAGGCAGCGCCATGACCTGATGATGGTCGAAGCTGTTTCTTGGTGCATCGGTATCTGGTGATTCTTAAAACATGTGCCTTTACCTTTCTGAAATTTTAAGATTTTCCCTATGCATACTACACTATAGGAGTCGCTTTACGTATTGCTTTCACTCTCTTCCTTGATATCGATGGATATTCATTATTGTGCATGGGGAAACTTGTGCTTTGAGTCGAGACGTTAATGACTGCAGTGAAATGCCTTCAATGTCTTTCGTATATCTTCATCTTGAATAAATGATTCCTGTTTACTTCTATATTTATGCTACTAAATTTAGCTGCGCTGTTATGACTCAGCCGCCTTTGTGTCTCTTTATCTTGCCAAAATTACCGCCGTTTGCTCCAGCGTCTTCGTTTCCATCAGCCCAGTTATGTTACTACTCTTGTATTTCTCTTCTCCGTAAGCCAGGCTCAGCACCTGCATTGGTCCGATCTCTGGCCAGCGATGGCGTTGCTTGCAATCTCCAGACTCCCCGTGACACCGCTGAGCCACGCTTGTGATATGTTCAGCGCACCTGTCCAGCCCTCCTTTTCCAAGTCGTTGCTTTCTTTTGTGAATTCTAAAGTACTGGATATGCTGCACGCGTGGTCTCCACTGCTCCAGCCGCTACTGTTTGGGTACATAACGTTACGTGTGCGTAATACTAGAAAGTTTAATATTACGCGCGTCGCATCCTTCGATGCAAATATTCTGTGCTTATCCGTAAATTTGTAAATGGATTATGATTGCAGCATGTTGGAAATGGGATTTGCGTGGCTGCCTTTCCGAACAAGTCTTTTGCCCAGTCTCTACTTTTGACGAAATTTCGTGTCATGCTAGGTTTCACGCACACCTTGGATATTCTGTTCTTAAGACCCAATTGCATGTCAAGGCATTTCCCTTGACTGGACTGTGGTGAGGTTAAGGGATTCCCTCGTAAAATTCTCTGATAGCAACTCGTGGATCCGTTTTATTGAAGAGCGGGTAAAAGATGTCCGTAGTTTGGGGCCCAGCAAGAACTTGGGGCCTTCGGAAAAACTTCACGCCCCGTGGGTTTACGAGTTTGGAAACGCTTTTCTTCTCGCCCATGGGGAAACTGATGCGGTCCACAACCAGGTTTGAAGGTGCTTTTGTATCTTGATGCTGTTCTGAGCATGCATGGTTGGTTACCTGTCCATTGCCACCTCTGTATCATCTTAGGTACAGCTTGGTCCATAAATTGGCTTGCTTATATACGAGATGACGTTCCTTACGGAATGCTTGGCCGAAATCGTAAAGCAGCTTCTACTGTGGCCAAAACACATGTTAGCACTGTGTCTTCTACGCCTTCAGTTGGATGTGATGGTAACGTTACGACTGCTTAATTTGCTTAATTGACCCGCCATCGGTATGATACGGTATATATGATTTTAGTTCTTGTCTCATCATTCAAACGCGCTTTTATGTTATTCAAAATTTCAAAACTATTCAGCTAAAATAACATTTGATGCCGTGCCACCGGCTGCATGCGTGACCCTTTTATATATCGTCTCCTGAATATGTCGTGATTAGTTCCCGAGTTCAACAAAATTACTCAGCGAAATTAATATGCTGGCGCATTTGTAGTCCTTGCTCTCGCTCGCCTGAATAAATCGTGATTGGGACCAGCGGTGATTGCCTCTCAATACTGTGGCGTTCTTTTGGAAAGCTCAGTATACTTTGTCTTTCAGTATCCACAGGCTGCAAATGTAAGTTACGGAAGCCTAGCTCAATAAAGATGTAGCGTTTTTGAGTTACAATATGCGCTGTCTGTCTTCTGCAGTAATTTTCCTTAGTGGAAATACAGGCATGCCTTGCTCTGAGAACAACTTGCATAAAGACCGAGCATTATTGTGATAATTATGGACTACTTACTATAGATAAAGTGACTTCCAAATGAAAAATGAAGTGAAATACCCATTTCATTATTTACTAGCTGCACCCGTGAAAATTTCACGGTCTGACGGGGCCCTGGAAATTCTACAGTAATGAACATATATTATCAAGCTTTATAGTATACTAAACTGCCCGTGACAACGCGCTATTTGTCCCCGTTCACTGCTGGCCGTGTGGGTCACCATCACCAGCTCCTTTGCTTTGAAAGCTATACCTATTTAACACTGCCTGGGCGCAAGGGAAATATATAGCTATGTGACGCATTGTCCAATTGTATTGCCCGTATCACCTTTAAATTTAACGTGCACGTGCATGCAACCGAGCTCGACTTCATCTTCCGTATCATGGATACAACCGAACTACCTATATTATATCTAATATCCTGCTATCTGTTACTGATGACGAGCGTAACACTCGAAAGTAGGAACAACGCTATTAATATTATAGATTTACGCATACATAGCTTGCATGCAGTTACTGTTAGAATTTTTAATATTTTCTCCTGGTTAAGTGTAAACTGGGGCATGACTGGAACAATAGGGTTGAGTTTGCTGTTTATTTGCGTCACATGTTCTTCTTAAAGCGGATAGGCCTATTCACTTACTTTTTTACAGTTCCGCTATTTGGTTAAAATTTTTATTTTGCAATGTTGAGTGCATTACTCAAAACCTCATAACGGAGGTACCAGCTATATTCTAAATTATGAGAATAATAATAAAAATAATAATGAAATGAGTGATTCTCTGTTATATTACAAAGAGCGGATTCAGCTTCCAAAGTTATATTTTGCTTTACTTCTTCTCGTGGATATTCAGGCGGACCCTGTCAAAATATTTAAGGGGCCTCAGACCCCCATGTAAGGATTAACTTGAAAGCCTTTCCGCAGGGGATGTTGCTTCTGGCAGCCTCAGTTCCTGCTGATGCTACTTCATAACTTTAGGTAGGCTAGCTCCTCTCTACTTTTTCTTCTGCTCCGTGGGGTGGGCTTTCGATGGTGGTGGGCGACCTATCCCACGGTATCCCCAATTGTTCCCGTGTAGGGAGCCTCGGAAGGGACATTTCGCACGAGCGTCTTTCTTCTTTCTGTCTTTTTCTCATCTTGCTTTTCGTCTGTGTAGAGGTGTCTTGCGCCTTGGTTTCCTGCCAGTGTTGTAGCGCACTGGCCTCTTTGAGACCAATAAAATTTTAATCTCATTTGTTTCACATTTCTAACTGGAGACCATTTCTGCAGAGAAGCCGAGGTAAAACAATCACAGTCTTACTCCTGTCATGTTGTTCTGTTGTTCATCTTTCCGGATTTACGGTTCCCATGCACACTGATCCAGTGCGGGGGCACCCTAAGTCTCGACTCTTGAGCAAGGGTTCCACGTTTCTATCGACATATCAATTACTCTTTCTCTGTTGCAACGTGCATGTGGTGCCTAGGTATAGGCGTTATTTAATTGTATTTAACAGTAATAATTAAATTAGTTATGCACACATATGCTATCCACTTTTATCGACTTGCTTAAACCAAACATTCTTGTATGTTGTCAAATTACAAACATTTCTCTTAATAACCAATCCACCTGGCTATAAGTAGCTCTCCAATACCTAACGTAAATACTGGCAAGAGATAACTATTATCAGCAAAAAAAAAAAATACTGATGCTTAACAAGTTTCCCAAACGTTGTAGTTCCCTGGACCCTCATCCACTATGCGGAAGAAACTTCTCTCTCATCCGTCGTCGCATCGTTGGAATTTTATCCTTCTAATCCGTCTTTGTCAAGAATCCAGGCGCGCTGCAGCGCATC
>LQNS02278102.1:5517479-5539736 GCA_001587735.2 Parhyale hawaiensis | reverse complement strand
TCACTTTCAATGGAGCTTGAGAGGAGCACCAGAGCCTCCAACCTGGGCTAATTTCCGCCTATCTATTTCGTTAAGAGCGTGACACCAAACATATAAATATATATATTTATATATGTATAAACACACGACGGTCATTCTTAGTATTAGATTAGATTTTATCAGTAAAAATTTCGGAGAGTCTCTGTCATCTCTCCCTAAATAATTCGGTTTATCGTAGGCCTATTGCGTATAATTAGCTTGCTTTAGTTTATTCCGTACCCAGCGATAAGTAAAATGAATTTTTTTTGCTTCATTTTAGATAATTATACTACTGATGTGTTTTGCAAAAGTTTACCTGTTTTTTTCTGACTTAAATCTACCAAAACAGTTTGAAGGGGCAGAGCATGCTTGCGAAAAACGCTTGTAGCCAAAAAATTGTTTTACCACAAAAATAATCATGCAAATATAACATTTCTTAGAAATTTAAGAATAATGCGCCGAGAAAGTATAAACTAAACCTAGACAGGCTGCTGTCAATAAGATATATGCATGCGTATACGCGTCCCTTTTCGGTCGAATGTATGGGCCTGGAATATGGTCTTCCTATTCCATCGTAAAACTATCTCTTGGTTGATGAACGTTGTATGGAAGGCGTCCAACGCTAATATAAACAGATAGGCACTGTAGGTAAGTATAGCTACTTGATATCAGTACGTGGGAAGAAATATACCACAATGTTCCCTGGCAGTAACAAAAAACCTACCTCAACCTCTAGTGCCCACTGCAATATTGTTTCAGAAAAACGTTCTCCTTCTGTTTATAAAAATACTTCCCCAATCATTCTTGCAGAGTACTGTTCTTTTTACAGAAAAATATATCTGAGGCTGCAATAACACGAACGTACCTCGCCCTCCCTTGCTCACTCCATTTCGAAAAATACCTGTTCCCATGCAATAACAAAAATCTACCCCAACCTCCCAATTGCCCTCTGTTAGATTTTTCTATCATGAAAGTAAATTTGGCTCGTCTAAAGCTTCAATCTTACACCAATGGAGCGCATTAACAAGACCATTTGTCTCGTGTCCTCTCCCTCGTCCCCGCGAAGACAGCCACTATCACTCTCCTGACGTTTCTATTTGCGTGTCTTTCTTTGTTTTCCACATGGATCTCTCACAATTGAAATAATTCGATAGTGAGTGGAAAATATTACCAACTGACTTAACCCTTTCCGTATAAACAAATTCTGTAGGAATAGCACCGTGAAAAAGCGAACCTGACCGAATCTATTTTTTTATCGGGAAAAGATTAGTAGCCCGTTGTCACTTTTTGTAATGCTTCAGGCTATGCCAGTCCTATGCGAGAAAGTAAAATCTTGTGTCATGCTGCAGGGTTGAGAAGCTAAAATAGAGGTAGTGACTGACTGAGCAAGGTAAACTGCATCGTCTTATCGAGACGCTATAGATTAGAAGGACTGTCCACTGTACGTTGATGGGGGCCCAAGGTTTATAGACTAATACTCTCCAATATTAGCAATTTTTTGCCGTAAGTTTTTATAGCCTAAAATTGTCGTTCGTTAGCTTTTCATAAGAGTCGGAGCCGAAGCGTTTTGCTATATTTAAATTAGCCTCTTTCTTTAACAATGGTATGTGTTGTGTGACGCGTTCGATTGGACGCCGGGATTTTGCTTTTGAGGCTTGACTTGTGAGCAACTTCAGACAGGGGCTTTGGCTTAGTCACTTCGAATCGTGGCGCAAGTGTTAGAAGCAACGCGATAACGCTGTGCCTGCTGACAATTCCTATTTGCAAAGCCAGATTGTGCTTCTGGAAGTTTCAAAGGTAACCGATTACATGTGTCTGTCGCTCAATTCAATATATCGAAGCCAGCGCACCTGCCTGAAGTGCCGGACAAGTCAAGCCTCGAAGGCTTAATTTTGGCGCCCAATCGAACACGCCGTAATTTGCACTCAAGTTAGTGCACTTTTGAAGGTGTTTTTTCTACTTCTGAAGGCGTGCTTTTTCACCTCCTAACCCTGTTCTTTAGATGAGAAGTCCATGGTATTATTTGTACGCATCTTGAAGCAACAATTACCTATTGCCACAAAATGGTGCCCAATTGTGTTCCTCTCCAGTGTTTTGGAATATTAAAAAATCTGAAGGAGCAAGATCTGGGCTCCGGGGAGGAAGAGGCAAAACGTTCCAACGAAAGTTCTGTAGTACAGCTCTCGACGCCCTATTAGGAAACAATAGCTGTGCATTGATACTTTGAAACAATTAAGTGGTGAAGCAATTTTTTTCAGTTTTCTCAACAGTTTTTAATATGTTCTCGTTTTGTTCCTTGATTTTTGAGGAAATTATCCTCAGGGGCAAACGATGGACGATAGTCTGTAGATTTAAACGTCGGCTAGATTCGCCAATCCTATGTTACGGGGAGCAGCGCTCCCAGAGGAACCCATTGATGACCTTAGCTTTAGATAGGCTGCCGGGCTGTCTGTCCTTCGTACTTACTTCGCTTCTTTCTATTTTATGCTCCTACTAATGATCCTTGATTCTGTTCTTCCTCTTCCGCCTAATTTGCTGTTCACTTGCTTTTATCCTGCGTGGGAACACTCGCGTGCTTGGGCTTCTCGTTTCTATGGACATTCTACATATCCCTTATATTGCCTCTCTTGAGGTACATAAGTTGTGTGTAGGGAGGCTTCAACAATGTACTCGCTCATTCACGCGGAAGTCAATTTAAACTAGAGCACTCTGAGAGCGCATACCTCCGCCAAGCGAGGCAACGGTAACGAAAAATTCAATTTGGCTTCAAAACATAATTGTCTTTGTATCAGCTCTAAAATCTAATCATTTGTGACCCTGATGGTATTAACAGTTTATGCAATTTTCGTTAAGATCCGTTCATAACGTTTTGAGTTATCCTGCTAAAAAACGTTATGACAAACATGGGTCAAACATACAAACGAACAAACCGATCTGCACCAAAGTTTAATCATTCATGTCTTTTAATATTAATAACAACTCCAGTAAATTTCATAAAGATCCATTGAAAACTTTTTTTGAGTTATTGCGCTAGCAAGCATAAAATCAAACACAACAACAAATATACAAACAAACAGATCATCACAAAAATTATGTTATTTACTCTTCGTAATATACCTAACAACTTGGGTGAATTTCATAAAAATCCGTCCATAACTTTTTGAGTTATCGCATAAAGAAAAAAGAGGCAGACAAACGAATAAAGAAAGGCACAGACGGATCTTCACCAAAAGTTAATCATCTGTTCCTCCTAACATACATAACAATCCCTGTAAATTTCGCCAAAATGCGTCCATAACTTTTTGAGTTATCTTGTTGACAGACAGACAAACAGCTAGACGAACCCGATGAAAACATAACCTCCTTGGCGGAGGTAATTATTCTTGTTTCATCTCAACAAATTGTATCCATCACCACCAGAGGTGATCTCTCGGCCTGGAATTTGAGTGATGCACAAGAGTTACTGGGAGCCATTGTTTCGACTGGATCTTGTTCTAGTGATCGTACTGATAAGTCTAGGTCTCGTTTCTAGTTATGAGTTCTTCCAGCAATCTTCATCAACCACAATCGTGGCTGAGAGGCTCGATCACATGTCAGCTCGGTGAGTCAGTTGATCAGCACGCAAAGTTGTTTTGAGTGCCCTGCAGGCGGAGAGCTTCCTGGCGGCCTGAATTGGTTGAAAATATATGCCACGGAACCACGTGAAATCTCGACCTCTTTTGCTACTTCTTCAGTTACTGATATCCGATGGTCTTCTTCTGCCAATATTTGAACTTGAGGGACTTTGTTTCTTCGCTTGTTAAGGGTGATGCTTTTCTTTCCCTGGGGATAGTTTTGAGATCCTGTCTTTCTTCTTTACATCGAGTTAGCAATATTATTTTGCCTATCAAATGCAATAATGTGCTATGTGTAGTTATCTACTTCTTTATTCGCCTATTTTTTGTCATGTTTGAAGGAATTTACTGTAGGGCTATAAAATTCAATCTGAAGGATTCGAAAATTTCGAAGCGAGTGGCGGTAGCAGTTCACAAGAGACACTCCAATTGTAGTTTGTATACAGCTGCGCCCGGGGTAATAGTTGACAGCTGGTATTGGTCATTTGGAAGGATGATGCAACGTTCGTTTTCACAGTTCGCTCTGTCAGCAAGAGAGAAGAAGTCTACTGCTCTTCCGGGTTGAATTGACGGCGCTCTTCCCTTCCGAAATTAAATCTAAGATCAACCAGGCGGGTGCTATTGGCATTCGCTGTGGAACTGGTAGTGACGATTTGAGTCGGAGTCACACCAGAGTGTGTGGTGCCTCAGATTACTGTACTTAATTAAATAGGACGAAGGAGACTTCTACCATCGTTGCAATTCTTCAGCTCCTAAAATTCTGCAATATTTTATTTTCGATGATTTGTTTCTACAAGAGTGCATGTTACTCATGCCATTCGGTATGGCAGGTTCACCACTAGGGAAGTTAAGTAACAATGAAGAGAAGTTTATGCAATGTTTTTCACTCATTTTATGACAGCGGAGTGCGCTTGTATTTAAGCAACCCTTACCGTGTATAATTTCGCATATGGGCCTTATACGTATAGGCAAGTTTTTGCCCATCAAGCATCCTCTGCTTGTGATTTATTGTGTAAAAAAACTCCGTTTGCGAACCCTTCTTGCTGCTATGTTCCACAGTCTATTTTCTCATCTTCGTTTATGAAGTGAATGGCACCCGTGTACTCACCGCGCTGTCTAAGATGATGTCTCATTTCTCTTTGCCTCTCCACAATTGAAGTCTTTATTTGCCTGTCCTATCGCCTCCGTAAGCCTGCTTTACCAGGAGCTATAAAGCTGTCGAGCGTAACAAGCCTTATATATCTCGCTCACGCGCTCGCTTATAGCTGCTATAGATATGTATCCACGATACGCGCTCCCTCGACAGACATGTTCTCTCCGTCGCGCTATCGGACCGCCATCTTACCAGACGTTGTTCCCGCCGAGGCTGTTGGGGCGATGCTTTGGGTCGTGAGTGGCATGCTCATCTCGCGCCGGAGGACGGCTTCTGCGGAGGAGGAAGTCGAGTAGGTACACGAATAAGCGTTTTCTTAGATCTTAATGTTTTAATGCTGAGGCTGCAGCGCAGTTGATGTGTGTCAACTTGTCGATTGTTTCATTCCGCACAGTGGAATCTGTTGTAGGAGCAATGTAGTGACCCAGCACTGTCTCAGACGTGTCGCTCAATCCTTGGGCTGTTTCGGATTGACCGAAGGCCATAGAATAGCTTGAAAAACGTTTTCATAGAGATAGCATTATGGACATAGTATAGGGGTTGAGTAGGTATGCCTACCCTTTGTTATAAAGAATCATGTTCTCAGTCGGGACTCCTATTTCACCTTCAGGACTTCGGGAATTTTCATTTCCGTGTCCGCCCTGCATTTTCATCGATTTTCAGATCATCTTGTTTTTCCTGTTACTCATCTTTTGCGGTTGGCTGACTATATGATGCACCATTGATTGGGTAGCTCGTGAAATTTGCCCATCCTACGTTATGGGTACTAAAGCCCCAAGGGGATCCCATGGGCTACCTTACTCTTAGCAAGGCATTTGAAGCGTCTTTTCTTTGTACGCTTCGCTTTCTTCCATTGCAATAGTTCTACATATCGCTGTGTGCTCAATGCTTCTTCCTCTTTCCCCGCTCCGGGGTCAAATAATGATAGGCCATAGGGTTAGGGTAACTAGATTCGCCCATCCTATGTTACGGTGAGCAGCGACCTCAGGAGGTTTGTGTAAGTTACCCTAGCCATATTATCTAGACTGGACCTTCGGGACGTCTGGCATTCGTGCCCACTTTATTTCCCTCCGTTTTTAATACTTATACTGGTGATTCTTCATTCTGTTCTTTCTTTTGTTTCTTTACTTGTTGTTCTAATGCACNCCCCCCCGGTGCATGGATTCCATGTTTCTATCGACTTACTGTATGTCCCTTCTTTCTTCCTCTCTAAGATGTGGAAATGGAGGCCCAAACTACTCAATATAAGACGAATCCTCTTCTTATTCTCGAGCTGATTCCATGGCCGTTGATCCAGTGTGGGTACACCTTCGTGCGCGAATTCTATACTTCTTTTGCCATGTTATGTGTTTTATTTTTCATCTCTTGGATCAGCTATTGTGTTCAGGATGGGGGAAGCTTGACCTAATTCGCCTAATAGCAACATACCATTTCCACAGGTCCCTCTAGAGTCACTAAATAGAATTATGATGTGCCGCTAAAGTAACCCCGACACACACTGGCGTTTATGTACTCCTTTATTTCCTGCAATGTTACCAGCTTCCTGAGCTTGACATCGTTTCTTGGAAGCGCAAACTTTCTAGCTCATCTTAATTTATTTTCATTACTGTAACGGCTTGCTTGTCGCTGCTGAGCCCCCGCGCTAAGTGTATCCTTCTCCCGTCGCTCTTGTCTTTATCAGAGCTGCAGGGTGGCTGCGGGTGATTCTCGGAACACCCGTGACCTTTCCCTAATGTATATGTTGTGCGCGTTTGATGGATTTGCGCGATCGATCGATCGCGCTGCGCAATCGGTGGATCGTTCAAATTTTAAAATAAAAAAAAAAAACAGTCCTTGCCTCCCTTAACCTACCCGACATTAAACCCGAATATAGTTCAACTTGCCCGAAATTGCGGCCTGATACCTACAACATCCACCGATGGCGCAGCGCGATCGATCGATCGCGCAAATTCATCAAATGCGCACGACATATATACTTGGAACAGGGATGAACTGGGGTGTATTCTCCTTTTAGTGACTCAATTAACATTACTCCTCGTTGAAATAACACAACATGTAATGTCAACATCCGTGTACAGTATAGGCACTGAGAGGTTAACGATACATTGTATGAATAGCTGGCGAGTATCCTTGGTAACCTTTCACTACATCGTTTAACATACACTTGTTACGGAAATGATAGCTTTATCTCAGAATTGACCACATCTCCACTATTTGGCTATAAATTTCCGTGAAAATTTCACAGAAAGTTAAAATTATGATGCTTATAGTGTCTCTAAATTTTCAAACGACTTATCGTGCTGGTTCTAGAAAAAATATGTTTTTTTTTTTGTCAACTTTACTAATTTCGCGGAGCGCAAAATATTCACAGTTTTATGTCACCACAGGAGCAAAAATGAACAACACAAATGATAAAAATATATATTAAACAAGAAATCATTAATCAAAAGTTTACAACGACTGAAAGAAAGTTTTATTTGCCAACATGACCCCATGACGCTTAATAACTTCAATAATTCTTGAATCCATGCAGCCAGTTAGTTTTTTTTTTATTACAGAAGGTGGAACTGCCCTTGCTGCTGCAACAACATCCCCCAAGACAGATATTGAGTTGTACTGCCTTCCATCAGTGTAAATTTCCGTTTTCAGAAAGGCTCAGAAGTTTTCAATTGGTATTAGATCAGGTGAGCACGGTGGCCAAACCATCAGTTTCTCTTCATGGAACCCCAGAAAGTCCAGCAATGCTGTGGTAGTACGGGCAGAGTGAGAAGGCGCGTTATCATGCATGAAAATCAAGTTGCGAAGCAACGAAAGGGGTATGTCATCTAGCCATGGGACCAAGGCGTCCTTTAACATGTCACAATTTGTTGCAGATGTAATTTTCAAGCCATCAGGTACTCTAACCGGACCTACAAGTCGATCCCCTATGATTCCAGCCCATATCATAACACCACCTCCCTGTTGCTGATGTTTTACGCAGTGATGACACTCACCTCCAGGTACCACCCAACCCTTACTCCACCCATCCCTTACTGCACCCATCAGGTGCATATTTCGCATATATCAAGAAAAATGCGTCAATGGTTTAATGAAACTCGTTCCTTCCGCTCCGTTATTCGCACATTGCGTCTCACGACCCTAAGTGCTGTCCCGAGTGTCTTATCCGCTGGGGATGTTGCAGCTGGCCGTAGTTCCTGCTGAGAAGGTTAGTTCCTAAGGATTTGGATAGGGTCTCTGTACTTCCCTTTCTACTCCGTGAGGTAGCGGCCGCTGAATTGTTAGCGACTGACTCCTCTCTTAGGACTCCTGTCTGCTACCTACCGTGTATGTGTGAAGGGGGGGGGGGGGCACGGGCTCGAAAGGGACCCTCCGCACGGTGTGTCTTTCTTTCTTCTTCTCTTTTCGTCTTTAGTTTATTTGGAGAAGATTCGCGCGTGGTTTTCTCGCAAGTAGTAGCGCAGTGAGTCAATTGAGACTAATTATGCTAGCATGAATACTGGTACCGAGAAAAAACGGATGCCAGCATCCGTAGGGGATGTTGCATCTGTAGCCGCAATCCCTACTGAAAAGGTTCGCTATAAGGTTAGAACCAAGTAGCTATGTAATATTTGGTGGTGGTAAAACCAGTTATGTAATATCTGGCAGTGGTAAAATTAGGTGTGTAATAGTAATCGCAACGTGTGCCTCTGCCGAGAGATTTTTCGTTATTGGACCTCTTTTTTTTCACGCATTGCATGGCCCTTGTTGATGCAGTTCTTACACAGCGCGCAGTGGTTTCATAGGGAATATTACTTGTTACTTACTGCGCTCATCCAGTTGACACTTCGAGTACGAGGCTGATTCTAACCCCTCTTTGAGTTTTGACTGAACGATTTCGTGGCATATTGTTCAATTTTAAACAATTTAAATGTTGAGAAACTTTAAAAAAAATCACTAGTCGATATAACCTTACTTTTCAGCCATTACAGTGTTTGGAAGTCAGTGTGTTGTGTTACGTAAAATAACAGTCTCTTGGCCTACATTTTCCTCAATTTGTACCTAGGACGACCTCTATATAGCGTTACTTTACCGCAGGTTTTGATGTCGAAACCTCTCGCAAATTTACATCTGTTGGCAGTGAAACACAACACGTTGTTTTCTAATCACTAACGAGTGTCAGATAAATATGTATCAAAACCTCCCGCGTAGAAATCTCTTTTGTCAATTAAGATGTGTTTGGATAACTGCAATATGCGCTGCTTCCAAATTCAGGGTAGCTGGCAAACCACAATTTAAGTGTCGAATTCTCCTGCATTGAAACCGCTTTTATCAATTTTGATTTGCTAGTGTAGAGAAAAGAAGCGGTTTTCGAATGAAAGGGTTGATAACTGAAGGACCACTACCGCATTCTCCACGTATCCTTATACGTTATCGCTTCTCGTAGGCGTACGCTTGCATGTGCCTATCGACATAAATATCGACATTTCCGACTTGTTTTCGTGGGGCGCGTCGCTAATCTTATGACGACTTCGTCAGGAAAATAATCGCTCGTGTCGGCCACAATAACAGGGCACGTGAAGCACTTAATTGTAAGGACGTTCGGCGCCATCGATTGTTGTACGAGATGTAGGAACTGCAGTCGCTACGCGCGTGACATACGCATGCATGTGCTGCGTGCTGCTGCAGCTGGTTCGTGGACGCTCTTTAATTTGTGGCTGTTTCCTAATAATTATAATGAAATTTTACGAATATCACGAGGGTGCTGTTTCCATCGCAGTGAAGAGCGCAGCGTGCTGTTTCACATTGCCTCGCAATGCTTAATTTATAGTCGGATTGAGGCTCCTGCTTCGGCCAGCCCCGGCCACTTGGATCAACCCCGGACCCGGCTCCGGCCAAGTTCCAGCCCCGGCCAAGTTCCAGCCCCGGTTGGTTTATGGCGAACGTGGGAAGAGATTAGCGATTTGACGTATAAATTAATATCACGGATGAATAACTAAGGATATATGTGACCAACGTATCTTGGAGGATTTCCTGCGAAAACAGGAAAATGCATTAAAAACCAAGCTGTTTTGTCTTGTACAGTTTTGTGAATTGATTTAATTACAAAAAGAAATGAAAAAGAAAGAGCAGAGGACATTTATTTTTTAAGGGCATATACCCGTCGATGGGCAGACGTGTGAATACGAATTCAGCGGGACCGCTTTTCTTCAGTTTCGTTTTCATGTGATCAGACATGTAAAGAAAAATGCTTTTGAAATATGACCTCGATTTTTTAGCAGATTTGATACAGTCAGGCAGCTTCAAGTAGTAAGGTTTCTTAATACAACTGCTGTCATGGGACGACTCATAAGGTGTTATCGATTGGCGCGCCGAAGTCCAGCCCCACTTAGGCTTTACTTGTCTGGAACTTCCAAATGGACCGCTGGCTTCGTGACGTTGAATCGTTTGCAAGTGCTAGAAGCAACCCGATTACGTATGGAACCGCTGGAATCTCCATTGCACGAAACAAGGTTAAGTTTTCGGAGGTCTAAAACTCCGTCCAAGAAGAGTTAGGGACTGAAAGTTTGAGTTTAGGGGACGACGCCGCTCACCTGTCTCAATTTTCGTCATAATTAAGTTCCACGTTTTGGGCTTAATAATTACGCCAGCCATTCGATTGCACTTCAATAACAATAAAAAAATATACCGGGTGTTGCTAAATTCTTTCCACGCAATGAAACTATAGGTTCCTTGCGATAAAATAACCATATTTTACTCTATCGATGCATATCCGAAAATGTCTACTTTTAAAGGTACGTTGACTTAAAGTTCAGTAGTACAACTCACTTTATTGGCGGACTACTGTACTTTACAGCCAAGATAAAGATTCACACCGGTCATTTGTTGACATTGATCACTCTAATCTGCACCGTACGTGATTTCAGACGACCATGAACCAACTACCGTCCGAAAAACTGATCGGTAGGATCGTGAAACTCCAGGCATCTGTTAACGGGTTCGACAATCGCTACGTCGGCGTCTTCGCGCACGCATTGCTGCTGATGGGAAGAATTTTGAACAATTTCTGTAACTATGTAAGATATGAACTCTTATTTTCCTTAAAATAAACGTAGTCTGACAGTGATTGTTCATTTACCCTACAACATTCGCCGATTCTGGGCCAGGTTAATACTTTAACTTAACGTACCTTTAAAAGTAGACATTCTCGGATATGCATCGATAGAGTAAAATACGGTTATTTTATCGTAAGGAACCTATAGTTTCATTTTGTGGAAAGAATTTAGGAACACCCGGTATAATTTAAAATATTGCCGTTTCAACGTAGAGGGCTATTTCAGGGTTGTTTGGCGGTTTTAGGCGTTTTTGTGACTTTTGTTGAACGTTGCGTTCTGTTACTTGGAAGGAAAAACTGGCGAATTTTATTAAATACTGTCAACCTTCCTTGTCAACCTTCCTAAGATGCCACATTTTTTGTTAACCGTTTGGCCTTACTCTTTTGCCACAGTGTTGGCGAAGGCCATCGAGTCCTTCTATGTGTCGGATCCTTTGCTACGGCAAGTTGGTCTTAATTCGGTGTGTCAGATTTTGGTTAAGACATGTTTGATATTTTATGTCCTTTATCTTCCATTTGCCTCAGTTATTTGCAGTAAAGAACTGGATTTAAATGTGAAGGAAATGTATAAACGTCTGTATTACAGGAGCGCAATATCAAATTTTTAAAATCAATTCTTTTTTCGTATGCATGGGTCTCAAATTTGCTGTCAGCTCCTATCTATGTTCTTTCGACATTCTCCAACAGCAACTTGCTGTGACACGGTTTACCTACGTCTTTCTATTTTACTTGTGTTGATATCAACGTATTAATGACCCCTGAACGCACATTGTTTGCAATTCTACAAAGCTTGCAGAATGTTGTGCCTCCTTCTATTTACACCAAGTCCTTACTAGCGGATACGAGATGATTTCGCACTAAGTTCTACTTTTCATTATCGTCCGCCGGTACGTCTTCACATTCAGCTGCACGCAGCAGTTAACATTCATACACTCTCGCCCGCGAGCACAGCGAGAGCTGACATATTGTTTTCGTTCACATGTTGGTTGTGCCTCTCTTTGTCTGTCTGTGTGTCCGCCAAAAAAAGAAGCAGAAAGAGTTGCGCCATATCACAGTCTTTTTCATGCAGTCAGGTGAGTTGACTGAGATGTGAAAAATACAGAAAAAAACTTTATCTGGCCATCAAAAATACCGGCGTTGAATTTGTAACACTTGACTCAGCAATTTTCGCAGGTGATGATTTTATAAAACAAGGTAGAGACACTTCTAGGAACAACTGAACATCAACAGCTAATATATAAATAAGATTACAAATATGTTTCAGAGGCGTACAAAATCGTACCCTTTGCCACTTAAGTTGCCCAGAATTTTGGTAACGAATTAAGTTAAGGGCACGAAGTCTTTCTCTTTCTTTCGCAAAGACTCTCCCATGTCAAGACTGGTCCTACATTTCTTCCTAAAGTTCTCCTGCAACAAGAGGTCATGGAACAAAACTCTTCTTTTTAACGACGGGGGTTTACTTTCAGGCTGCGTGTGCTCAAAGCCTTAAAGCTTTCGCCGGAACTTCTTTGCTTTTATGGTGACCGCTTGGGCATTGGTTCCTTGGGAAGGAAAACACAGGACCTTGGGTATTATGTCATTGGGGGGGGGGGGGCTATGGCGCAATTACTACCACACTCCCACATCAAAACAGAACCTTGAGTATTATTTTCATTTGGAGTGCCTGTGGCGCCATTGCTAGCTCACTGCAGGAGACTTCAGTGTCGGGCATCTTGTATGGGCCCCGGCTGAACTAATTTCAGTACGATAATCAGACACAGGTCCAGTGCTGTCATTTATTAAAATTATGGTTAAAACGACGCCAGGGGTTAATACAAATGAAGTGCAAAGAAATCCCAGGTGATCCAGAGGCTGCCAAGAAGTGCGAATAAAATATTATAATCGTCACGACTCACTGAAACGCCTGCAGCCCTGCACCGTTCAACACAGAGCCCGGCAATGAATCCCGTCGTACTGACACTGGTCGGGCAGCACTAAAGCGACCTGACGATCGAACTGACGAGTTTGGCACCTAACATTTCACGCACAATATGGAAAAAAGCGTCTCACGCAGTTTGTGTTTTGCTTCTCGGACTACACTGTAAGCGTCACTTGTCAACTTCTCTAACAGTTACCATTGCACGCACGTGTACTCTCCGTAATGATATTCTGTCTCTGCAATCCTATATTTCCTGTCTTGGGGTACCAACTCTGATAATATGAAACTGTTATCTAAGATATTATGAAAGGCAAGAGAAAGAAAAATAATGTAATAATGTTAATAGCCAGGTGCCCCCAGCTACTAATGGGCATGGGAAGGGCCGTGGACCGTACGGCGAGTTTAGTTAGGTTCGCCCATCCCCCTGGTCGGAGAGTCGCCGCGGCGCGCCTTCGTGGGGATCTCATGCCTTACGTTAGCCTTAGCTTGGCCTCAGGGACGCTGTTCTATTGACCCCACTCTCTTTTATTCAGTTTTCATGTTTCCTACCCATTACTTTGTGTGCTGTTTTTCCTCTTGTTTCCTGACTTGTTTCCATTGGCCTTGACCCGGTGCGGGAACACCCTCGTGGATGGGTGTCACGTTTCTCTCGGCATACTTGACGTTCCTTGTTTCTCCTTTAATTTGACCATCATTGTAGGGAGAAACAGAGGCTTTAAGTTTCCAAATGGTTAGCTAACTAATGGCTGAGTATGTTAGCAATAATTACAAGCATAAAAGGTAGCACAGGGCGCACCTCAGCGTGCAGCAGTTCGAAAAATATAAAGAAAAGCCCAAATTTCCTCTCTCTTCCAGCGAGGATAGATTCGGCCGCTCCATTCTTTTCTTTCGCTGGAATTGAGAATAGCAAATGCCGTGGCATTTGGGAATGGGAATCGACAGGAATGCATAACTGGAATTGGGATGAAGCAGGTTGCAGCACGAGGAAACCTGAGGGAATTGGTTTTTGAAACTTTTAAAGCAAGGAGTGTGAAGTAACGTCCGGCCTTTTTAGATGTCCATTTTGTGTGACATGTTGCAGTACTGGACGTATTCCCAATGTTCTCTCTTCCTTCATGGAACAGAAACCCTAGACAATTTTTAAAATTGTGTTAGTGCCACCGGGCGTGCATGAAATTGAAGAATATTTTTTGTTTAGTTCTGGACTTGCTGTATCTGGTCGGTGTCCATTGAGAGATTTGAGTGATGGTCTGGATGGATTTTTTCTCGCTCCTTCTTGTAATAAAGCATACAGTAGCGCCTACTACACGCTTCTGCCGACGGCACATGCCTCCAGTGTTATTCCTCTTAAAGAAATGGTATTTAATTCGGGCACGAAGGTATTAACACATTGTCACTTTCATTCCTATGATGTTACCCCATCATTCACGCACAACGCGCTGCAGTTTCTTCCATGCCGTGCGCTGCTGTGCAGCAAAGCTGTTTCCTACTCAGCAGCACTGCAGTTAGTAACCGCACGCGTCGCTGTGTGCTGGAGGCAGCCCTATTATATATATAGGGCCCAAAATCATCAAAGTAGAAGCAGGCAAGTAAAGCCCGGTCTGTGCAATGCATCTCACAGTTACCATTTGCAAGTTCATTTACGAAGCTCAATATCCCTTCCACAATATATTTGGGCCTCACGAACCCAAGGGTCTAAAGTGCCTTATCCGCAGGGGATGTTGCATGTGGCCGCAGTTCCTGCTGACGAGGTTAGTTTTCTAAAGTTAGGTAGATTTTCTCTTTTTCCTTTTCTGTTCCTCGAGGTGGGCTCTTGATCGAGACAGCCGACCTTAGTTCGTAAGACTTCTCTACTCTCTCGTGTAGAAGGCCTCGAATGGGGTCGTCCACTTGAGTGTCTTTTTCTATTCTTTGCGCTATTTTCCCGCCAGTAGTAGCGCACTGAGCCTACAATGTCCCGGCAGGAATGCCGAGATAATATATTCCTTGCATCGCCTCGCTACGTCTAGGGTTGTAAAACACTGAATCTAATAATAATAACGAAGCTCAAGCACCCCTTGTTGCGTACTAAGAGCATCATAAGAGCTCTTTCACTAGCTTTGCGCACCGGGTCGTTTATCTTGCCTAAAGTTTACCGATTGCAACGGTGGGCTTCATCGGTCGTTTTTCTTTCGGACTGCTTGCAGAAATTTTTGTATGTGAGTCGTTCAATATTGCAACGTTTGTAAATCTAGGACCAGCTGTTTACAACTCATTAGGTTTGCAGCTAACTACACGTTCGAGGCTGCTTGCTGCGCAGCTGTTTACAGCTCAGCAGGTCTGCAGTTAGCAGCACAGGCGACCTCAGAGCACTGCAGCTGCTACCTGCAGACGACGGGCCACACCTGCGCGTCTGTCACCTCCTGTTGAGCGGCTCATCAGTTGGTTGCTGCGCAGACATGCGGCTCCTCACCGTGAGAAGACTGTGCAGACACGCGGCTCCTCACCGTGAGAAGACTGTGCGGACACGCGGCTCCTGATCGTGAGAAGACTGTGCAGACACGCGGCTCCTCACCGTGAGAAGACTGTGCAGACACGCGGCTCCTGATCGTGAGAAGACTGTGCAGACACGCGGCTCCTCACCGTGAGAAGACTGTGCGGACACGCGGCTCCTCACCGTGAGAAGACTGTGCNAAGACTGTGCAGACACGCGGCTCCTCACCCTGAGAAGACTGAGCAGACACGCGGCTCCTGATCGTGAGAAGACTGTGCAGACACGCGGCTCCTGATCGTGAGAAGACTGTGCAGACACGCGGCTCCTGATCGTGAGAAGACTGAGCAGACACGCGGCTCCTGATCGTGAGAAGACTGTGCAGACACGCGGCTCCTCACCGTGAGAAGACTGTGCAGACACGCGGCTCCTCACCGTGAGAAGACTGTGCGGATACGCGGCTCCTCACCGTGAGAAGACTGTGCAGACATGCGGCTCCTCACCGTGAGAAGACTGTGCAGACACGCGGCTCCTCACCGTGAGAAGACCGTGCGGATACGCGGCTCCTCACCGTGAGAAGACTGTGCAGACATGCGGCTCCTCACAGTGGGAAGACTGTGCAGACATTCGGCTCTCACCGTCAGAAGCAACTTTCCACTCAAAGTTTTTTTTAGTGCTGTCGAGCGTCAGTGCCATAGGTAGAACGTAAGCGATAAAGAATAAGAAGAGAAGTTAACAGCTACGTACGTCGATTGCACTGGTTTCTCCGATTGTGTCTAGGTTTTAATAAAGTAATGCTAGTGCACAGAGCGAGCTTATATGTAGTCTTCTAGCGATGAACACCTAGTGATTAATTTGACATGAGGGATTAAGTTCTCGTCCTGAGTATTGATTCGAATGAGTGAAGCCTGGCTCTAATGCTTTAGTCTACGTATCGGTAAAAATGCACTTTCACTACAGATAGTCTTGCTTAATTAGAATTTATACATCACAGCTACTTCTTCTCTTGTTCATTGCGTGGTACGCTGGCGTTGCAGCGTCGGTGAAAATAAACTCTTCGCTGCATCTCTTTTGCTGGATTTTGACCTGATTCTCATTAGCAGTGTTGATTGCTGCAGAGCATCGCTTTGGAGGTATAAAAAGAGAAATAGGCTAAACACTTGAAGCCTATTTTTGAAGCCAATAGCGAATGTGCACTAGTTGTGTATTATATGTTAGGGTAAAATTGTTGTGTATTATATGTTAGGGTAAAATTGTTGTGTATTATATGTTAGGGTAAAATTGTGACCAATGATTTTGCAAATTCTCTGAAATTGCATAGGCATATGTTGTGCATGTGGTTGGACGAGTTGCGCTTTGTTCGATCAGCATTATAAGTGTAGACGAGGAACCTTTAGTTCGTCTACACGACTTTATGTTGCCCAAGAACTTTGTTGCAATAATTGAAAAAAGTATGCAGTTGTAGGAAATTTCTGTAATTCAGGTATTTCAGTACATCCATGATTTCAGGGTGTTATTGTAACATCTATATTAAAATACTATATTAATGACCTGCATGTATTTCTGTCTTTACTGAATTCATATATTTCGTGCACCCCCTATACTGGGATGACAATTTATAGACGAAACGGTCCCTCGAATGGACAAGCGTAGCTGCTGATATAATGAGCATCGAGTAGCATTCATAGTCCAGCCTAGCAAATTAGCTTCAAAGTGCATAGGCAGGCAGTTTCATTGAACGCTTGCAGCGAAGACAGACGACACATACTAGACGATCTATTCATGGAATACCGATAGGAGTCTTGACTTACTGCTGCAAGTATAGAGGTATTTCGTCCGGTTCTCCCTCTCTGTAGAATACTACTGATTCTTCTGTTAGCTAAGGAATCCTGCTGTCGAGAAACTAGACAAAGTTCGTTCCCTTTTGTAGGAAATGTTGTTCTTCACTTCGATTGTCTTTTAACATGTTAACAGCTTGCGTCGACATATGTCGATCTCCCGTTTTGTTTTTTAATGGCTTTGGATCACACTAGTTGTAGGGAGAGGCATCTATTAAACCCCTAAAAACTAACTAAAATTCAAATTATAAATATAAAACACCTGAACGAGGACTAACATACATCCTATCTACCTTGTACGAGTTTCCCGTACCTTACATGCATACATATGTTGGCTGCAAGCCTAATATGGGGAACCTCATTGTAAAAGTGCTCCTTAAATAATTCTACGAGGTTCCCCAGTATATCTGCGGCGCCCGACACAGCAGTTGTACTGCATGATAATCGCTGTTGCTTTGCACTGTTGCACTATACACCTTCTTCTCGTTATATGCGAGGGGAGCATTCGTGAAAAATCTTACATGAGGTGAATTCGCTCATACCGAATTTATCGGCATTATATAAATGGGGTTTAGTTCCACGACTCCTTTTTGCCCCGTAAGTGTTGCAATCTGGCACTTTTCCACAATAATACTGCACTAAAGCTGAGGTGAAGCATAACAATAATGTATATACTACTGCAATCTATATAAAAAACGCTATAAACGAGAAACAATTAGACTTTGTAGAGTGGCGTTGCCTCCCACGCCCAACTCTCACTTCCGTACAGAACTCGCATATCACGTGAGAGTCAATTTTTCTTACATATAAAGATCAAGGGGCACAATTAATGTCCACTCGCATGTCATGAACTCTCATATAATGAGAACCAGATGCATACTAAGACACAGTTTTGTCGATTGCTTGCTTATCTTCCCGTCCCAATGTGAAGGATTAGATAGGAGAAAATTCACTCGCTGAGAGCAAGAGGGCCGTTGCCTTATCAAGTTCTTTAAATTAATGGAGGGACAGCGACTAAGTTTGCTGTACGTGGTTACATAATTACTAGATTTTGTCTCTGCTGCAATTATTTCTTCATTTTCCGAGTTCATAATGCGCCCATTGAGTGCATCAACGAAGGAGAATGGAAAAAAATACTTCTAAAACCAGAACCAGGAAGAAGAACGAAGGCAACGGGACTTCATCGATGCAATTATTTCCCGAAGTCATTTGATGACGGCTCGAGCCACTAATTTGTTTACAAAATGTGTCGCAAGCAATAATTGGTCTACTTTTTACGGTAGATACATGAAATTACTCTGGGGAAACACAGCTGTTGTGTTTATCGATATAGAAAGATTTGACAGAAGCTTCATGAAGTGACTGCAAGACATCCTCTTTATTTTATAGAATCAAAACTAAATGTATGAACAGTGAGCAGGTACTGATGGAGATTATTTAGCATGGTATTTTTAATATATATAATTGTGATGCTATACATGGGTGAAAACAAACTCGACACGGTTCTTTTTTTTCTCGAGTTTCATACCTAACAGTTTAATTACAGTATTCTAGTACGCTTGGATTCGTTGCTGCCACACACGCATCGGTGCCAAAATACAACTATTCCCTGCAAAAAAAAAAAAAAAAAAAATCCCGAATTATGAGCTGCCTATCACAGCCAAACGAGGTCTTGATTATGGTGCTAAGTTGGCTCTACGGGTGCTACGTACCTGTGCAATATTGCAATCATACTTCTGCATTCTGCAACCGTGGGAATGGCCTGAAAATGAGATACTCCATCGGGTGTAAATACTGCTATTAGTCTGCAAGAGTAACTGTCAAAATGATGGGTCAGACGGTGAATAGAACGCGGGTGTTCTTTTGCGTCGTGAGTCTCAGGAATGTCGGCCGTGCGTCATAAAAGTTAATCGAATATTCTTGGTTCTGCATTCAGGTGCCTCCACTGATCATGCACAAAAAAGGTAAAAATGTTAATTTGTCTGATGGCTTCAGTCGGCAGCCTGTACTGCTGTAATGCGTTGCCGTTGAATAGGTACATATTCGGCCTAATATGACGTGTACGGTAGTGTACATGTATGGGACGGCTAATACGATGTGTACGACTGTAGGGTAACTTAAAGCAGTCCACCAAGGAAATTACAGAAATTCTCATCAGCGAGTGTAATTTGCTCTCCGTTTTTGTTTGGAATGCGCCAGAAAATTACCATTCCATGCGTCACGGTGACTGTTGTATGCAAGGTTAACTTTATTAACCCTTTACCAGATATGATTATTTTCATACTGCTCTTCTTACGGAAGTGTTTATCAGCCACCAGGTGAAGACTTACGTGAGACATTCGAGAAAAATCGGCATCGTATCCACGTTACTGATATTCCTTAGCTGATGCTTTTCCCACACATCTATGACAGCCTATTACACAATTAACGGTTCAGTAACACTGATCGTATTTTGTTTCCGTGTGTTGATGTAGTGGTGGCCGAGCCGTTGTGAAATGACGGCAAGAAAACAACTTAAACAAAACCCCCCATTGTTTGCTCCTGTTCAATGAACTTCTCAAGCAGACACGATTTGAACAATCTCTCTCGATAACGGTAGTCCTCGATCAAAGCCCTATATTTACTTTATGAAGTTTTAGTGTTAAGGTTAAAAAGTTTTATTTCCGAGCACTCCGAGTAGCTACTCGATCTTGATTCAACAGTAGTTACCTATATCGAGTATCTGCAAGTAAAAATTTTCAATCTTAATAATTACACTAGGGTACGTAAAACAAGTAGACTCTATATCGAAGACTACCTGTACGCTTGATAATTTTTAGTCCTGTGCTATATCGTACATAGCACAGGTACCACATGTCTCCCATTCTCTTCAGTGCTATTAATTTCCCTTTTATAGTGTGACAGGGAAAATATAAACGAAGTATGAAAATAAAAGATGGTAATTATTATATCAATATATATTTTTTTTCATGTGTTATGTAATGTATTTCCTCCTGTGTTGAACGCTGAAGCATATAGCGTAGGCGGCATTCGCTCGATATACGTGTAATTTTACTGCGCAGTCTTTTCTCCTTCGTGTCCTGCACTTCACCTTCCACTCTCACATTGCATGTGCGATTCTTTTCAGTTTTCTTTTGTGACCATAAATGAGTAATGAGGTTAATTTCCATAAAATGTCATATTATCGCTGTACCACTTTGTTTTTCTATCGATCGAAGTGCTATGCTTGTATGTGCTACTAGAGCTTCTTCATTTCTATCTTTAATTTCGTTACTTATAAGTCGCCAACACTTCCTTATCAACAAAGGTCATATCTTCAGGTCTTCAATACTGCAAAATTTCAAACTGGAAATGGTAACAGTCTGTGTCCAAAATGCAGTTATGAGCGTTTCAGTTCACTTCGATAGATTCATCTTCATTTTCGTGGTGTTGACATTCAGTACCGTGACGGGAACATCCTGGAAAATGTTTCATCACAAATTCCTTGCGGTTATTTTTGACCTCCGAATGCTTTATTATAGCAATCAATATATTAGCTTCTAATTATTAACATAGAACGAGTATCGTACCTTGCTGCATTAGATTTTTTATTCTCTTCAAAGGGTACTCTTAGTACCTATGGATGCCATCCTTTTCTCGTGACATCTACTGAACCGGTAGCTACCATTGCTGCCGTGAAGACTTCGTAGAGGAACACAGTGCTTAGTTTTCACTATCATAATTAAGTTTAACTTTGATCGCAATACGTTGGCCGCACGCTACATGAGTAGACAAGTTTAAGATAGGAATATGTTACTGATCTCAATGAATGGGTTCTATTTTTGGCATGAATAATCTACCCAGGAAACAGTAGTGAACACATTTTGTAAATTGATAGAAAATCACCAGCTATGATTAGTTATTGGCATCCCGTACCGTGCTTAAATTCACCCTTTACATCTGAATTTACGAGAAACATATGCGTGCCGTTTGTGGAAAAGGTTTCATTTGACTGCGAGTATAATCAATTTGACAAAGTGAGACCTTACCTTCCATTACTTCGCCCCAATATGGCTGTAATGTATCTTTGATGTCGCTTTGATGAGAGTAATGGCAATATCATCGAATTTTCCGATGTTTATGAGCGATGTTGGCACTTGTATGGTGTTATTTATTCGCGACCAAAACGCCCATAAAATGCAGGGCTTGATGTTTACATAGCTTCGTTGGAAGGGGCTCCTTGATTGCATTTATCGTGTTCCCAATTGAGGGTTGATAAGAGACTGCGAGCTCTAACTGGGGGCTGCGGGCGGAGTTTCTTGCAGGCGGCCGGTTTGGAGATCGGCAGTCATATGCAGTACAGCGCCTCAGTTGGTGACCTCTTGTAGTGAAAAAAGTTCCTGAAACGGAGATGTCTTGAAATGGAGAATGTTCCTGAAAGGGAGAAAATTCCTGGAACGGTGATGTCTCGAAATAGAGAATGTTCCTGAAAGGGAGAAAATTTCTAGAACGGTGATGTCTCGAAATGGAGAATGTACCTGAAAGGGGGAAAGTTCCTGGAACGGAGATTTCCCGGAACGAAAAAGCCTTAAACTGAAACTGCCCGAAACGGAGAAAATTCAGAAACGTAGACAACATAAATGCACCGCCCCCTGTGAGGAATTGTAGCAACAATAGTCTACGCCATATTGCGTAAGTAGTAGACTCTTGCGAATTGGCAAAACTGTTACATAACTTTATGCTTTGTAATGGTGTTTAAGAAAATGTTTCATGGACGCATAAGAAACGGGTATGCTGGAGAGCTTGCATCTCGAAACGGAGACTACCTTCGAAACGTAGATCATATTTTCTGCTCAAGTTTAGCAGTTTCTTTGCAGTCCTTTTCTGCTCAAGTTTAGCAGTTTCATTGCAGTACTTTTCTGCTCAAGTTTAGCAGTTTCTTTGCAGTACTTTTCTGCTCAAGTTTAGCAGTTTCTTTGCAGTACTTTTCTGCTCAAGTTTAGCAGTTTCTTTGCAGTACTTTTCTGCTCAAGTTTAGAAGTTTCTTTGCAGTACTTTTCTGCTCAAGTTTAGCAGTTTCATTGCAGTACTTTTCTGCTCAAGTTTAGCAGTTTCATTGCAGTACTTTTCTGCTCAAGTTTAGCAGTTTCATTGCAGTACTTTTCTGCTCAAGTTT
>LQNS02278102.1:5454352-5473376 GCA_001587735.2 Parhyale hawaiensis | reverse complement strand
TCTTACTGTTGTCTGTTCTTCCTCTTCTTTCCCGACTTGCTGTTCCCATGCGCGTTGATCCTGTGTGGGAACACCTTCGTGCATGGGTTCCCCGTTTTTCTGTCGACATACTATGTGTCCCTTCCCTTTCCTCTCTTAGAAGAGCTTAGTACTTATTTAAGGAGGCTTAAATCTTCTTATAATACCTAATACCTAGTGCACATTTGGCTGTTTTGTTTAAATATTCTATTATATATATGTTAAATAAACTTCCTGTATTAATTATCCTAAAACAGTCCCTAAATTTTTTAAAATACATAAAAAAATAGAGTTGTGCAAATACTCATGTCTAGGCAGTGTATTGCTATAGCACAGCGCGGTCACTCGTCGTGCTTGGAAACACTTACAAACGCACGCCATCCCTAAATCAACTCTTATCTTCAAATAGCTGTCATTGCCTCAATTCTCTGAACCAAACGGCCGCCCAATGGATACAGAAGCTACCAGACTAATAATTGCAAATGAGGTCATGAATATCGTGTCTCTGTAAACTGAATTCTACAGCGGTCTCGGCATCGAGACATGGGGACTGGGCATGTGGTGGCGAGTGCCGCTAGAGGCCTGCCTCGCTATCGTCACTAGGCCTCGCAATTCGTCCCATGTTTGTTCGTGAGTCGAAAATTAGGCCTCGTGACTATTACGTAGTAGCCCTGTCTGTTTTTGAGGTGCTGTTGTGTGTCTGCCCTCATATTTACCTCTTTGCCTGACGAGTGAGCTTATGCAGTTACTTCCGTAATGCTGCCGTTACTCGAGCGTTTTCGAGCTATTCAGTATAGGGTTAACAACGTATGCATGTTGGGTCACCAAACGTGAAATTGTACTTGCGGCAGAAAATGTCACCGCTGGCCTGGTGACCATTGCCTAGTTGACCGATGTTCAGGTTGTTCAGAACCGTCGTGACGTCATTTGAAGGGAGGCCAGTACAGTGACTCATTTCAACAGCCAGTCAAGTCTCACTCGGAACATAATTGAGGGCCCCAATGTCATATCACTTGCATTTTTTTTTCGGGCGAATGAAAAGCTGTTTGATCAGGGGAGAAAATCAGGTTGGAAATGCACCGTGAACCGATACTGCAGTCACGCACACTCGTGTAGAGCTTGCCATAATATTCTCAGACTTTAGTGTACAGGGTTTATTAGCAGCGTTTGTAGCAGCCTCACTACGTTACCCTCTGAAAAAAAAACGCTAGAGGATAGTATCTCAAACCACAACTTTCTATTTTGCAATTGCGCCTTGAAGCTGCGGTTGCCCGCAGTCGCACGCAAACTTAACCGTGCAGCGAATTTTACTGACGAAGTCTGCCGTTGTCGGCCTGGGCCTAGATGTATCATTATACCAATATTAATGCTTTACTTCATTTTTAATTAAACCTTGTTTTTGTCGTAGCTGTAACACATTTTATCATTCCATATCCGATACACCGTGTTAGAAAGCGGTTGAGAACGATCTGCATCATCCGCTGATTAGTAGCTAGAGTCTCGCACCCTCACATTCCAAGCGGTAATGAGCATTAATATTTATACTGAGCCATGTGTCAGTTTCGTAAGTGCGTGGTGTGCGCAGTAATACAGCACGCGAGGTCGCGCCCCGCTGCAATTGTCTCATCTGCACCTGGTATGTAGAGCGTCCAAGGTCTTCACTCGCGTACGTACCTTGAGAATTTATTCAGTGAATTTGATCACGCGGAAGCATGAAACCTTTGCTATATTTCTATGATTCGTCAATTTATCAATTTGTCGCTCCTATATAAAATAATGGTACTGGCCTGTATTATTTTGTCTTTGTGTAACTCGAGAACTGCTACCAATTCAATATTAGATACTAATTTTTAATCTGCCGCTAAAACTTGGATAACGCGTAGAGTTTTCTTTTGTAGATACTCCTCATTGGCAGTCTCGTAGTAATAGCATTGAGTAAAACTTGACGAAATGCTCTCAGTGGCCGCCCGCCAGGAATAACACGGATAAAATAGAAACAACGGGACGTGATAGACAAAAACGTTCTTCAGATTGGGTGTCGTCAAGTGGAATTGTCGAAAATACAGTATAATCTATGAAGCAAATTACTTTTTGACCTATGTGATGAATCACCAAATTTTGGTACGAAAATAATAATTAAGAAAACTTTTCAGCAAAAATAATTTATTCAGCGGATTAGACACCCACACTGTCGCTCTTTTTTCACGACGCTCCAATGGGCAGTACAAACGGTGACCACAACATAGATAATGAATTCCATTGGAGACCACCACCGGCCTGCATTTCTAACGACTATTATGATGCAGTAACCTGCTCGTCTGTGAAACAGATGGCAAATTGCTGAATTTTCTTTGATTATTTTTCGAAGTATATGGCTGGTAAGAGAAGAATAGTGCCATAAATGTGGCAAATATTTTATTTTACAAGAAGAAAATGTTACAGTTACGCTGAATCACATAATATTAATTTAAAATATAGTTTTTACTAAAATGAACCCAAGGAACTAGTTTGAAGTTTCATAGTAAAATATCTGATGCGTTTGCAGGAAAAGAGACTACACGAACTGAACTAACTATATTTTTGCACCGTCGAGACGTCTTATTTTTTAGATTAATGCTGGTTTTTTTACATATTTTACATATTTACTCATTGTTTACACATTTTGCACATTTTTACACATTTTACACATTTAGATTGATGCTAGTTTTTACAAAAAAACAAATCTTCATCAATAAGATTTTCAAAAACGTTACTGAACACTGTTACTGTTACTAAAGCCGAAAATTATGAAGTTACTTAGTTTTCTCACACGAACGAGGAACATTTTGCTTGTTTAAAATGATTTTGGTAAGTCATTGTCTGACCATCTAGTATCTCTTAGTAATATTTTTAAACAACGTTTCTTTTTGTAATATTTGGATGCCTGACCACCTTTGTGCAACATTTGCATGTCTGACCAACCACTATTTTTTCGCAACATTTGCATGTCTGACCATCCACTATCTCTTTGCAACATTTGCATGTCTGACCATCCACTATCTCTTTGCAACATTTGCATGTTTGACCATCCACTATCTCTTCGCAACATTTACATATCTCGCCATCCACTATCTCTTCGCAGCATTTGCTTGTCTGATCATCCACTACCGGTATCTCTTTGCAACATTTACACGTCTGATCATCCACTATCTCTTTACAACATTTACATGTCTGATCATCCACTATCTCTTTACAACATTTACATGTCTGATCATCCACTATATCTCTGCGCAACATTTGCATGTCTGACCAGCCAGTATCACACTGATGTCCTGTCATCGCGACTGCGACGATGAATCGCAAGTTGAGCTCCACAGCTGAGTCTGATACACCGGCGACTTCCTGACCAATAGAAACCGACCGACCAATTGCCTTGGGATTCTGCACTAACGCAGAATTTAATCTCCTCTCGGTGGTTACCGAACACGCTGCTGCGGCTCGGTTGCCACTATCGACGCTATCTTTGCTATGATTGGAACCGTTGCTCAACTGTACACTTCGCCGAGTGTGCCGCGGACTCGTGCTGAAGAACCAAGACTTGAGTCATATCGTATTCATGATTTCCGCGAGTAGCTATTGTCTCAAGAATTTGTCTTCCGTGCTACCGTTGATTGCTTCCCGATCCGTGCTGCTGGAGACGGTGATGGAATGCCGCATGGAATCAAATGATTTCCCTGAAAAAAAAAAAATAGTAATAAAAAATGATGGACGGAAGATACTGAGGAGCACTAGGGTGGTGACAGTGATAGAGTGTCACATAAAATCTGACGACTTCCCCTCGGAAAATAATGGACAGGGGCCCTGAGCTGAGAATAATTATTGTAGATGGTGAACTTTGTCGGGTGTGGCTCTTGGGATCTGCAGCTGGTGAAGTGACAGACGGAGCTGCAGCGCCCTCAATTTACTTGAATTATTGACCAATTTCCAGTGCTGGTTTTTATTTAAATGTAGGCAGAAAATATTGGCTTGAATGAAACCCTTATTTTTCTTCGGGATTCTGTTCTGAGGAAAATTTTTCTCTTTTCCTTCTTTCATTTTCTACTCCATGTGAGCGCAGTAATCGAAGACGAAATATATTATATTGATATTGGAAGAAGTACAATCTCCTATTGAAACTACCACACCAAGTTACTTAGTCACATTCAAGGCTCTGTAAAAAATTGGCAAGGCATTTGCCTCTCCCCCTCCCACCCTGAATGCTAAATGAATTTGCTCCTTGTAATGCTTCAAACCGGGACGGAGAAACCAACTAACCAAGTACGCAAGCAACTGACAAACTGTGCATTATCACATAGGTAGTGGAATAACGTTCAATTTATAATGGGTCCGTTTTCCTTTAGTTTTTTCATCATATTCCTTAATTCTATGATGCATAGCGTCCTTATTTTGTTGAAAGCACGCCATTTACTGAGCTACACAGTTTCAAATGTACCGTAGTTCTTTGAGGCGACTTTCATCAAGCGCAAATAGAGTGAGCGGGAATCTCACAGCTCTCTGGCGATAATTTCATGCTCATTGGCGACCGGCGCAGCCACCCGTATAGTTATTACCTGGCCGTTTTTAGTCTTAAAAAAAGAGCTACTTTCTTTGATGCGTGTTTTGTATCGAGTTATTGATACGGGACGGCTAAAGGCGGATTTGTACGGTGGTGAAATGAACGAGTTTCCTCACCTCCGCGACTGGATCCTGAATTGAACAGATAAGCAAAACTCAACTAGTGACATTTGCTGAAGAAATTGACTTAACCAGTAGCATTTTCGTGACGACTCTATTGGTGGATATGTATAGTCACGGCTATGTTTACGAGAATTTAACGCTATCGAAGGAAACTTGTTCATTTAACCACTGTGTGCACCCGATTTATTGGTGTGTGGGTGTTGTAGAATGGACCGTTCCCGCAGTGAACTCCCTACCTACCTCTTTTACTTCCCACTGCGCAGTTTATTATCTTTGATACGCGCCTCAGTTTTATTCCTACTGGAAAAGTGATACGAAGTCATGCAGTGGCTTAATTCTTCAGTGCCCTACTGACATGACAAATAGTATTGTTTCTACGTAAAGTGATGTTTAACATTTAATTTGAAAATTGTGTGCCACATATGTGGTACCTGCTGTGATAGGAATAAAATTGCCTTATCTTTGGAATCGGATTTCAAGTGTTAATTTAGGCGCAGACACGAAAGCCTTAACGCCCATGTAGGACCAATTTAGTCCCGGGTACAATATGTTTCCAGTGCTATGTTTCCTAAAATTTACTAGACGCATACATACTGAAGTGTCGGATAAAGCTGCTGTAAGTGAATGTCCCAATTATCAACAGGAGCGAATTCGCCACCGTGCAAGTGCAAGTTATGAGCCTCGACGAGACTGTCTGCTTGTTGGCAGCGGCCCTGTCCATTATGACTGACCTTTATATAGGTATCTGCGGGACAATAACTTATAGGATAATATTTGACGAAGGCCGAGCGCTTCGCGTGGCTTCCTTATAGGAGCCCCATATGGTCAAGGCGCTCGGCTTCATATGGATGGGACTTTTTTTCAGCTTCAACCCTATCTTTCTATCATAGATCTGATATCCGATTGAAAATTCTTCATGAGTGGTAATAGTTGAACCAGTTTAATCGTGACGAAACCTTTAGACGTGTCCGCCCAGATGAATATGTCTGTAATTGTTATATATGCATTTGCACATTCAGCATTCCAATGTGTTAGCCTTAACATTCAAATGTATTGACGCATTCTTTGTATCATGTGAGTTCATGCCTGGCGGAAGTAGCCAGCGCCGGCTTCACGTCAGAGCCTCTAAGATAAAGAACCTAAAAGGTCTTTTATGACACCGTACAAAAATGTGCTAGTTTACCAGCACTTCTCATTGAGCGACATGCGCAATTCTCAACGACCTTCCGGCCGGAACCTATATCAGTAAAAGCTGTCTATCAAAGCCTGTAATCTGAGTTTCGGAGATATTTGTTATTCTCATAAACCAACAGTAATTTACCAGCGGACTTCCGACTCGAATCTGGCGGCGGCAACCAGTGTTCTAAATGAAGTCGGCAGATCATAGATATTTAAAAGCGCTTGTGGTATCAAGCGTCAGCTTATTTAGTACTTAGCCTTTACAGTACTAACATTGTCTACTGCATTCTGCTTGTAGCACTTACACAGATGTAGACCTTATACTTTATCTGCATCTATCAAGTAACATGTTTGCTACTTATTACAGAATCATATCTTCTAAGTCTTGTATAATAAGATGTGAATAAACAAGAAGATGTTCAAGACATTCCTTCACCATCCAGCGCTGTAACCTGATAACATTACTCGGCATTGAAGTTCTCTCTCACAACCAAGTACGGTGACGAACTCAATTAGAACTCACGCACGCTCAGAAATTCAATATATTACTTTAATGATAAGCAGGAGTATGCAGTTTGATGATGCGAATCTGGATGCTGACTGCGGTGAGAGCTTGGTGATGTGAAAGTGTGTGGAGTGAATACAGTGAAAATAATTAGATGCTAAATATTGAAGTAACCGGGGATCACTGTAGGGATCACTCGCAGTGTGAATACGGTGGTGAAACTATGACTAATAATAATAACCTGCTGTAAGCGGCTACGTGCGATGTGGGGATAACTCGCTACTAGCCCTCCTGCTGGTCAAGAATTGCCGCATCACCTCTGCACAAGATGGGCGGCGTGGATAACGCCATCTGGATCTCGTCTAAAGAATCATCACGGTGTCTAGGTAAAATTGAGTTGCGGGTGTATTTAATGGATCCAAGCTCTCGTATCCCCTACAGAACACAATGTGTTAGCTTTGACTTTGGCAGGCCTCCAGGCCTCTCCTCGTTTCTTCTATCTCTTCACTGGCTGTCTGCTTTTGTTCTTTCTTTTTTGTCTCACTTTCCGTTTCCATTCGCTGTGACCCTTTGTGCGTGGATTGCTTTTCTTGATATGCTCTTTTTCCTCTCTAATAGGATCACAATTAACGTGGATGCAGAATTTACCCTATTCTCTCAGGCTGTTCTCTGATTTCGCTAAAGGGTCCTCGTAACGAGGCAGCACTGCCTAAATAATTAGGGTTAAAGTTCGAAGGTTAATAATTACAGAGTTATCTAGCTCATTAGTTAACCAACTAACTGGGCTTAGTGCGTTTCAATGAAAAATAAAAATACTACATATGACTGCTATGATGGTTTAATAGTGGTGATCAAATGTTCTGAGCTCCGCACGCAGGATAGTTGCGGAGCTAAACCACGGCCTACTTGCAAAATTTTCGTAATGACAGGTTCGTTTTGTAGATTTTCCCAGCACAGTTCAGAAAATAACAAGACTGTGTTAGCGCAGCTCTCCCATGCATTTTGGTACCTAGAAATAGTGCAGTTGTATACTCTGCATTAGTATCACCATTCAACATCTGCTCTGCTAACCCTATCAAAACCGAATAATAAATACTTAGACTTCCCATAGGAATTGCATTGGCTTTAACGTCCCGTATGGACTTCTTAACGATCGTAATAATCGACGCATGTTTACGCCGTGGGTTGAATTTTCGTGGTAACTGCCAACTAGAGTCGTTCGCCTGATGTATCCCCTGCGAACGCGCTTGCCGATATCTGAGCAATTGTGCTTGCTTGGCTTTGTGGTCTGTCCGCGATGGTAACTGTCGACTCGAGTCGTTTTTGGACAACTTTAGGCATTGGCTAATTATGACAGACTCTCGAGCCGAAGCAACTTGCATATTACCGTTAACAAGTTCTCTTCAGTAACGCACACTGACAAATTAATTGGATACTAATCGTCGTTTTTTTCCTGCAAAAATAAAGGTTTACTTTTGGAATTAACAGGTCAAGGATACTGTATATTATAAGATTAATAATGGTTAAGTGTCCGTAAACATTGTAGCTGAATTATGTTTCGTTATTAAAGGCGCGATGGAGCTTCACCTGCTAGAGCGAAAATATATCTAAAGTTGTCTGGATTGATAGAACATTTATATTTCAGACTATTCACTTTGGTATTCGGGAGCAAGAAGCCGAATTTCACACCACAAGACCACATGTTTCAACCTAGTAGGACCGCCTGCAGAGTATACATGACAGTCGGCACTATGTTATTCGTTCGAAAGACAACATTTTGCTGGGCGTTTTAAGGTAAGCCTCCAGTTTCGGGTTCCTGAATATAACTAAAATGTTTTATGCGTGAAGGCGCAGCAGCAGCAGGGATGAGAATTCATTTTAGTGACAGCCGAACGCCCCCGCTCTTCCCACTCGACAACAGCGAGACACAAGCTGATGCCGAGGGATCTGTGTCGGTCCAAATTGGAAATGGGCATTCAGAAGTGGCGCGCTTGTCAAGGATCTTCCAGCCGATTCCGCCCGTTGCAGTTGTCGGTATACAAGAGTAATTCGTGCAAAACATTGCGTGTGGCGTTGGCGTGAAATATTGTGTGGTTTTGTGGCCTGGAGTGATCGTTTCAGCGAAGTCTTTAAGACCTCTGGCTGTTTTGTGGACCGTCAACATCGAAATCTTGCGCCCCAATACTGCGGCGTAATGACAGTGGTTTGTGCTGGAGTGACCGCCTCTAACCGAGTCGTGTGCTTTTATGGACCGATGTAAAGGCCGAATCTTCCTCGCAAGCCCTTCCGGCTTAGACAATACGTGGGCAACAGGTAGTTCTCGATGTAGGCCCCACTTGTTTCATCTAGCTTCAGAATATTTATTTCTACCTAAGGACTCGATGTTTCTACTCTCGAGTCATGAGCACATATATCGAGTACCTCATACCTGGAAGTAAAGAATATCAACATGTTTCAAAATTTAAACCGCATGCAACAGGTAGCGACTAGCCGTGTCGAGGTCTGCCTGCGGAGGCAGACCTCGGAGTTTTTTCTCCGACTGGAAATGAATTACAATTAGCATATTAAAGGCCATCGTTCCATTTTTGGAGTGTAATTTCATGGTCGATAGACTTTATTAGACACTAATTGATACATTTTTCTCGCTTAAAAAGCAAATTTTCTCTTGTTTAAGGTATACGAATTAAAATAAGGTCATTTTTTGAGACACTTTTTGAGACCGTTAGACATGGGGAGATTTCACCGATTCTGTTTTTCTGAGACAATGTTGCGGTTTAATTATTATTGGCCTTAACCAGTTACAGGCTGAATCGAAATTTAACTTCGTGGGATACAATGACTTAGCGATTTTATCTCAACATGTCGCTTGTGACCCGAAGAATTCCATTTTGTGGTACGCGTTGTAAAAATAAGGAGTCCATCTGTGTATCAGCTTTATTTTGATGACAAACTGAAGAGATCACCAGCCCTGTCCTCGTTGGAGCATATTTTGACGGGCCTTTCCCTACCAGAATATACTGTATATGAACATCACTCGCCCAGAAACTGTCCTGAGTACCTTCTCGGCTGGGGATGTGGCAGCTGGCCGCAGTTCCTTGTGAGAAGGTTATTTTTTAAGGTTAGGTAGGGTCTCCGTACTTCCCCTTCTGTTCCGTTCCGGGAGGTGGGCCGCTAAATGGTGGTAAGCGATCCATTCCATGAGACTCCAACCTGCTCCAGACTTCGGGGCTACGGAAGAGACTCTCCGCACTTGTGCTTTTTTTCTTCTGTCTCTTTCTCTTTACGGTTTTCGGCCTTTTAGATGCTTCGCGCCTGATTTCCCCTTCAGTAGTAGCGTTTAATGAGCTGACTGAGACTCTCCGGCTGAAATGTCATAAAATATCCCTACTGATTACAAGCGTTATATGCTTCACTACTGAGGTTTACTCTTGAACCGCCGCGCTGCGTCTACGGTGGTAAGACACTGAATATAGTAACAGTGAGAGGAGATCACCAAAACTGAGTACCAGTGGCGGCTCAATCTCGTCAGAGCGTGGCCGCCACATGTCTTTGTATGCATTATTGGAAATTCTGAGGCTACCCAGCCAGGTCACTGAAAATGGCCTGAATCGAGCACGTCTGGAAAATAAGTCCATAGTGACGATCCTCAAAAAAAAAAAAAAAAGCTGGAGCAGAATAGCTACAACAGCTATCCTGCTTTTGCCAAAGTTTATACTAAAGAAAACAATCTTCTGATTAGAGCGGTGCTGGAAAAAGAGGCTCTAATAGCGTCCAGTTTCACTAAAGGCAGATCTTCGATGGAATCGTCTTTGGTTGATCTCTGCTGGGAAGTGAGACTGCTGTACGTGCCTATGTTCACTTTTCCCAAGTCAAACTTACGAAGCAACCGTTTTCGGTCGAGTAGAGCTGGCCAGTGTGGCTATAGCACTGATTTTGCCAAAAGTCGATACGTCGACCGGAGTTCGGAAAATAAAGGGGCAACGCTTACTTCACCAGAAGTGAAACATCGTCGATGTAACGTTCCTGGTCGAGCTGAACTAAAAAATAATGCTGAAACTTTTAATTTTCCGCCAACGAAACGTCCTCGATGCTACCTTCCTGGTCGAGCTGAGCTAATAAATAATGCTGAAAACATTCAATTTTCCACAACTGAAATATGCTCGATGCAACTATCCAGCCTCGAGCACAGCTGGAGAGAAGGGCTGGCTTATATTGGCGCTGGGGCGGCCAGCCGAGTCGTGTCGTAATATGAGTCAGATGAAATTATGCGACCCCGAGCACTCGTTAATGAGGCAAAATGGTTTACATTCGCTGACTGCAATTTAATAACAGGCTGCATTATTTAATAGTATAAGTTACGCTGGACTCAAGGTTGTTTAAATTGCGCTCATCTATGTGTGTATATATGCACAAGGTATTCCTGGTGTTGTGTAAAGCTCCATTTGGATCTTACCGTCTATTCCATGACGCTCGATCTTGGAATATTGCTGTAAATAATGGTACTAATAATGATACTGATAGCATGATCGCTTATGGCATGAAAAATATTATACTGTCAAGCGCATCAACATTTGTGTTTTATGTATTAGTTTCTTCTACCAAGTTTGTTTTATAGAACGTCGCAATGGCTACGTTAGTATTCCTAAAGCAAATCGAAAACTAGAGATTTAGCGCTCCCGCCGCATCCGTTTGTCGATTTACATAACTTGAGATTACATAACATTAAATATTAACGATATCGCACACACGCTGACCAGACGCAACACTATCTCTTTTTTTAGCCCCGTAACGACCTTATAAAATACACCTTAAAATAATTTACTTTATGATAATTTTGTTATTTAAATTCAGCTTCGGGGAACCCGATGAGTTACTTTAGACTTGATGCGTCATTGCTTGGCAAGTTACCCAACTGACGAATAAAGTAAACCTTGATTTCTCGTAAGAACGCTACTATTGAAACCGTCTAGGAATATGGATAGCATGCGTGTGTACCAGCGTCATAGACTACTGTACACAATGTATTAAGGCCCACTAATACACATGCCAAACAGACCCTACTGCCAAGAGATGAAACTTCAATAAACTATTATCTCCACTTCCAATAGCTGAAGCTTCATTAAACCATTTTTCAATGTGCATTATAGGATCCCTGAAAAGAAGCAACCTATTCCGGGTGGTGCAAGGAACGTGTTTATGAGAAGAAAACACGTATTCCTTATTCGTGAAAGCAGGTCAACGGTAGGCGAGAATTGCTGACTGCGAGGTCGCCAAAATAACCTGAAATTGATCAAAACTCATTTAGCTTCATACTGACGGCCGATGCTGATTAACGTGTTTGTTTAATAATGGCTGCATTTGTTGCTTCACGATGAAGAATATTTTTACTGTTTGATGTTGCTGTGAAGTTCATCAATCGGCCAAACCAATATAGTAAGTGTGAGCCGTCAATATATGACCGAGTCGATTTGGTGTGATGTATTCGAAACGTCAGTTGTAGGCGCTGGTTTTACAACTTTGAGTTTCAGCCGACAAACTCGAATTAATGACATTTTGGACGGCCAAAAACTCAATGCCGTCCCACAATATAGAGTTTTTGGTAGTTTTCTGCGTAATCGGGTTGCGACTAACACATGTGAAGATCCAAAGTGGTGAAACGTGCGCTTCTGTCCTATGTTCCGCACATATTTTAGCTAATTGTTTAGCTTGGCTCAGTCCCTCCCCCCTCCCGTACTCCTTCTTGTTCATGCTTTATTCTGTTCTTCCTCTTCTTTCGTGACTTGCTGTTCCCATGCGCGTTGATCCTGTTTGAGAACACCTTCGTGCATGGGCTCCCGTTTCTCTTGTCATACTATATGTTCCTTGCTCTTTCCTCTGTGATATCGTTCTGCTCGGAAACGGAGGCTTAAACTTCCTACTATAACAACCCCCCCCCGTCCCCTGGCCGTGCAAATCGACGACAGCTCTTAGACCTTTGGAACATCTTTCCCACCCACTTTCCCAATTTCCCACTTTCCCATTTTTCAGCAACTGTCGGATGTTTTCCATTCTTCTTTTTCTTCCGCGCTATTCCATACCCTGAGCTCGCATAACACTACCTGTATAGGAACCCAAAACTAAAGTAGCGCACTATGATGCCAGTGGAACTCCTCGCAAAAGTACAGTGCTTAAGACAAAGTTGCAGTAACATCACGTACTGGTGATATCATCCGTGCACTAAACTGAAGTATCATTTCTTTACCGAATTTTCGCACGCAATGAGATTTGAAATTTAAAGAACCTACGACATCTTAGAAAAAAAAGTAAAAAATAAATTAGGTTTTGAATACTAATCGTGTTATCAGTTGGACTTTGCCTTGATTTTGTCTTGTACTCAGAGGCGAAGCGGAAGAATTCATCCCGAAACGATTACCGTTGAGATGATTTTCTGCGAAGCACGGCTGGGTTTGAACCAAGCTCACGAGTAATCTGTTTAGGTAAACCTCCTATGCCCCGATTCAAAGTAGTAAAACTAGAGCTCGTGATGGTAGTTGCGGATAAGTTGGGGCTTTTGAGAGCAGCTCCTTTGTCCCTAGCAAAACCTCTTCGTCTGTGCCGTAGGTTGTATCGTAATTATTCCTGAAATTTCATCCGTTAACAAATTGTTCTCCTTCGCTGTTTTCGAATAACAGTCGACTAGCTATGTTGTTGTTTCATTGCGTTTAGAGTTCAAGCATTTTCCTTGCATGCGCCTTACCCTTCTGTGCGTACTGTATGTATAAATATTAGTGAGCGTCGTATATGTATAGTGTTATTCCTATGAAGTTTGATATTCAGGCACGAAAGTGCTTTCATGCAGAGTGTGGTGAGATGGATCGGCCATGCAGTGTGCCTATTAGGTTAATTTATTAGCAAATTATTAGTTTGCAACTGTTTAGTATTCGTTCCTGAAGGATTAATTAGTACCATGTTTGGGATATACATTTATTTCTGTGGAAAAAATACAGTAGAAATCGGCCGCTAAGTAATATTATAATAGAGGTCATCGAGTATCTCGTTTGTTTTTGGGTGTTATTTTTTGTCACCAAATAAAGTTAAATTCGTTTTTACTGAGTGAAATTTAACTCTTTGCCACCTGAAATTCAGATAACCTTTTTTTCACTTTTTTTTGTTAAATTTATGAAAAATAGGTTATTTAAACACATATTTGAGAAAAAATTTAGTTTTACTTGCAAAAACAGTATTTTTTGCATCGGCTACTACAGATGCCGTGAGTGTCTTGGGTAATTTACATGATGCATAGCTTTTGTATAGGGAAAACAGAGAGTGGCATCTGATGTTGCCGTCAGGAGGCAAAGGGTTAATGTCTCGAGATACCGAAGATTTATTTCTGCGGCTACAGGTCATTTTTTATGCTGAAAATATACAAGTGCGCCTCATCATCTTGATCGAAATACGCAAAAATATTCCGATTTTTATTTCAAAAACAAATAAAAGCTCCTCTTATTTTATGATGATAAAAGCGATCGAACGTTTACATTTGCACATAAAGGTGATATTTTTTATTCGGTAATAAAAACTTCTAAATTTTATATTTTAATAAAACGTGGACAATAACATCATCTATCTTTGCTTTGAGTTCTTAAAAAAAATCGCCGTCATATCAGTCATAAATGTAAGGTCAAAAATTAGTAGATGTCGCAGAGATCGCCCTTGTGTACGACAAACGTCAACAACGCAACTCCTCAATACTACAAATTAAAAATCGCTGCCAGCGGTAGTCTGATGTTGCGGTGTTTGGCACGCGGCCATTAATATTTGAAGTTGAATCTTCTAGGAAATAAAATATTCAAGTTTAGCTCGCGGCTGTAAATATTTTAACCAGTCAGGTGGCGCTTGCTATAGCTGCACTGCCGATGCTGCCCAGCAAACTTCAAACGATTCCTTTGTGTGAACGCTTGCCATTTGTCACGCCTTGTGGTCCGAACACCAATGCTTCGCCTTCCTATTGACTTTGCCGGTGTTTGCAGAGCGACAATAGCCTCTTCGGCTGCCCTTGAACTCATTTTCAGACGTGAGTATTTTGCTAGTTTCTCTAGAATTATGATGAGCATCACTAACTTCCTTAAGGACTTCTGAGTTGGAGAGTTGAAATTCCGCGGTTTGTAGACTATTTGCGTAATTTAGTTGACCAGTTCAATAACTTCTTGTTACATAGTTGGCTTGTGGAATTATGATCAGCATTGTCAGCATTGTTTAAACTCCTTAACGTCTTCTTGCTTGAATGGTCACAGTTTCATAGCTTGTTGAAATTAGTTAATTGCGCAATTAGTTGACTAGTGACATAACTTGCCGTTGGAAAGTTTATTTACTTGTTAGTGCTTTCTACAAGTACCAGCTAATCCGTTTACTTCGGGACATGCTCAGTTGACCTCTATGACCTGCTGGCCGGCCATAAAAGCAGTAACCAAGTCTGTGCTAAGATATTGCAGATAGGCACACTTTCTCCGCTAATGTTATCCTTTTCTTTTGTTTATGATTACGGAGGTACATCAACAAATAAAGATAATTTATTGGTACTAAATAGGCAGGCGACTCTTTATTCGAAGTCTGAATGACATAGTGAAATAGAGGCGATGCTAACGCCTCTTGTTGACAGCATCAGCAACATTGGCAAAAATTTGTAAATTTAAGCATACACTGACATACTTGACGTTATAAACTCCTCCTAATATGAAATGATTTAGCACCGTAGAAATTTCCTTCATTTTGAAGGTTTCACGCAGTGATTATAAATAAATTAATGACAATGAATTGTCCCGTATATGAGCGGTGCGTTGTCCACAATAAACGAAGCTAATTTGTACATAGTACTTTGCGTTTGATGCCGTCCCGGCAGAATTAGTCGCATTATGCGGCTGGTGGTTTTAATCGGTGGCTCTATTAAGCGGAATCGACAGTACATGTAACTCTCGACCTTTACGAGAGATGGAGACTGGATGAAATCGTAATACTTGAGAGATACGTTCGTAAAACGAGAGAGAAGGTCACAATGGTCTACAGAGAAAAATGTATTTCAAGCATGGACTATGTTAGGTTAGCTGGAAAAACTTTTTCGTTATTCTACAACAGTGTGTAGGAAATGTACACAAAAGCATTGATACCGTGTTTATAATTAGTCAAGAAGTTTGTGTTATACAATAAAAAATGCTTAATAATACATTTCTCAATCGAAAACGATTAGAATACCGGAAGGGAGGATAAATCGTAATATTCGAGAGCAGTGATCACATTTGGTATAATTTGAGATAGGTCCACAAAATTACGTTCGTAAAAATCGAGCGATGCATGTATTATAGTCGCTAAGTTGCCTTTATACCTCGCTAGTTACTTGCTTAGGTTGATGACTATAGTTGCGTGTATTACTAGCAATAATTGAACTATTGTTTGTAAATTACGTATGGGTTTGCGTTTTTGTATGACGTGCTTTGTGTCTCTTTCTCATTCGTTTTTTAGGATTGCAACAAGCTCTGCAGTTATGTTAAGTTATAGAAATTGACGCATTACATCGTTTATCTCTCTGTCTCTTTTTAGATTTTGGCACCACTGGACACGGTAGTCTAATATAGGGGCAAATAATTGACTTGTACGGAAACATTTTTATAATAATTTATGCTCGTGGTCGCGCTTCTGCTATGGTGGATCCGTTGCCCTCGGCTGCCCGACTTTCCGCTTACAAAGTTGAAGGCTTTGTTGGTTGCTGCTACTTCCAAACAAGCTGAGCATGAGCTCGACCATCGTCTTTGTCTGATCTTCAAGTTCTTTCTTCTTCAGTTATCGAACTGCGTTTGTTGTTTTTAAAACATTTAGTTAAAGTGTTCATCTTCTTTTTGATACTTTGTTTATTCCTACTCGTTTTAGAATTATTCACAGCTGCAGGGTTCATTTTACGCTCGAATGCCAAGAGTGATGCCTCCTCTGGGAAGTAACCGGCTTCACTTGCACGTAATTAGCAGTGATGCCGGAACCGAAAAGTTGCGTTATGGCACCGCGTAAAGGGAATCAGCGTCGCATATGTGGATTACCGGGAACAAAATTTTTACCGCATTAATGGGTGATTGCATGAGTGGATGCCGCATTAATGGAGGATCGCCAATATACTGTACTGCCCGTGACCTATTGGATTGTTATCGCCATTTTCCCTTTCGCAAAAGTCAAGTGTTATTTAATTAGCTGGTCATAGACAACGCGCTATTTGTCCCCGTTCACCATCACCAGCTCCTTTGTTTTGAAAGCTATATTTAACACTGCCTGTGCGCAAGGGAAATATATATGTGACGTATTGTCCAATTGTATTGCCCGTATCATCTTTGAATTTAACGTGCACATTCATGCAGCCGAGCTCGACTTCATCTTCCGCATCATGGATACAACCGAACTCTATATATCTAATTTCCTGCTATCTGTTACTGATAAAGACCGTAACACACGAAGGAACGTAGGAACAACGCTATNGGGGGTTTTCCTGAAGGGCTAACTTACTGCCGTCATTTATCGCACACGTGCACCAGTCATTAATAACCCAATATGCCGTCATTTACAATGACGGCTCGGGACACTAGTAAATTATAATATTCGAGAGCTGTGATCACATTTTGTATAATTTGAGATAGGTCCACAAAACTACGTTCGTAAAAGTCGAGAGCTACATGTATTATAGTTGCTAAGTTGCTTTTATACATTACTAGTTACTTGCTTAGGTTGATGACTATAGTTACGTGTATTATTAGCAATTCAACTATTGTTTGCAAATAACGTATGGATTTGCCTTTTAGTATGACGTGCTCCCTATCTCCTTCTCCTTCCTTTTTTTCGGATTGCAACAAGCTCTATAGTTATGTTAAGATATAGAAATTGACGCATTACATCGTTTATCTCTTTGCCTTTTTTTTAGATTTTGGCACCACTGGATACGGTAGTCTAATATAGGGGCAAATAATTGACTTGTACGGAAACATTTTTATAATAATTTATGCTCGTGGTCGCGCTTCCGCTATGGTGGATCCATTGCGCTCGGCTGCCCGACTTTCCGCTTACAAAGTTGAAGGCTTTGTTGGTTGCTGCTACTTCCAAACAAGCCGAGCATGAGCTCGACCATCGTCTTTGTCTGATCTTCAAGTTCTTTCTTCTTCAGTTATCGAACTGCGTTGTCTGTTGCTCTTATTATTTGTACTAGCTGTAGCCGTGAAAATTTCAAGGTCTGGCGGGGCCTTTTATGTTGGACCCCTGGAAATTCTACAGTAATGAACAAATATCAAGTTTTATAGTACTGGCGATTTTCGATGAATGCTGCCTGTCCGGACCAATACTAGTCGCTGTTGTGGGAATCTTCGCACTGTTGGGACTGCCCAGAATCGTGTTGCAGTAAGGCCATCGGTGTCACCCGTGCTACATCGGCCTCCAATGCGACACAGTAACACAGGTTATGTAACACCGACGGCAACCCTCCAAAATTGTAAGGTTATGAGTTTGGTGACACTGCCTCTGTTCACAAACATTGACCTTGTATCTCAACAATTCGTATTAGACAACGTGTGACTTCCTAATATCGCTTGAATTCTAGCATTTGAGGCGCTGTTAAGTATAATTATCAAATTTTTATGCTAAAATGCAACCAGACTAAGGCTCCGCCAGAAATGTTTTTGTACGAGTGTTCTGCAAATTCCACAACATTTTTGGGGGCACTGAGATCGCAGGTTGTATCCACTGCTGCACGGAGTTACACCGGGTAACATTGTGAAGCTAACACCAGCGTCTGATTGCAATACGCCTCAGATTTTTATTTGCAGTGCTAGTTGCAATGTTGTTGTACAAGTTCTAATACGCTTTTTATTAGTTTTTACTGCTTCAACTGTGCTTTCAATCATGCTAAAGAACTGTGCAATTTACAGCACTTTATACTTTTATAAGATTTAGTTAAAGTGTTCATCTTCTTTTTGATACTTGTTTATTCCTACTCATTTTAGAATTATTGGCAGCTGCCGGGTTCATTTTACGCACAAATGCCAAGAGTGATGCCTCCTCTGGAAAGTAACCGGCTTAACTTGCACGTAATTAGCAGTGGTGCCGGAACCGAAAAGTTGCGTTATGGTACCCCGTAAAGGGTATCAGCGTCGCATATGTGGATTACCGGGAACAAAATTTTGACCTCATAAATGGGTTGATCGCATGAGCAGATGCCGCATTAATGGAGGATCGCCAATATACTAAACTGCTCGTGACCTATTGGTCGTTATCGCCATTTTTCCTTTCGCAAAAGTCAAGTGTTATTTAATTAGCTGGTCATTGACAACGCGCTCTTTGTCCCCGTTCATTCCTGGCCGTGTGGGTCACCATCACCAGCTCCTTTGCTTTGAAAGCTATATTTAACACTGCATGTGCGCAAGGGAAATATATATGTGACGTATTTTCCAATTGTATTGCCCGTATCACCTTTGAATTTAACGTGCACATTCATGCAGCCGAGCTCGACTTCATCTTCCGCATCATGGATACAACCGAACTCTATATATCTAATTTCCTGCTATCTGTTACTGATAAAGACCGTAACACACGAAGGAACGTAGG
>LQNS02278102.1:5407578-5417730 GCA_001587735.2 Parhyale hawaiensis | reverse complement strand
GCATCATGGATACAACCGAACTCTATATATCTAATTTCCTGCTATCTGTTACTGATAAAGACCGTAACACACGAAGGAACGTAGGAACAACGCTATTAATATTATTGACTAGTGTGCCCGCGCTGTCAGAAATGACAGCGAAGAATTTGTGTTGATCCTGCTTCATTAACCATGCTTTCCTTCATACGATTGCCAACTTTAAAGTTCATGCAGATGAGGGTTCACGGCTTCATAATTACTCAGCAGCGACACTCTTGTTTTCTTTCTCTGACATGAAAAAAAAATAATTACTTTTGCAGAGAGTTCAGCCACAGCTAAAAGAATTGATGCGGTTTGGTATCATAAATACCTTAGTATGTCATATTTGCCCGTTAGTTTTTTGTTTTTTGAAAGATGTTTCGCCGACAATTGCTTCATAGTTGGAAGAATTGCTTATGCAACGAAATCATCTGTTGGAAGAAACTACGAATCAGGATGCATGAGAGTGCCAATGGATGCTTCATATATCTTCAATCCTGAGATTTCAACTTCGGCAATGCAAGAAGAGCATTCCTACATAAGGTTGTCCTATAGTTTGCCATTGATTCGATATATGGAGAAGGTGATAAGTAGTGAGTAAAGCCACGAAATGCGTGCTCGTGACCTTTCTCCCTCGCGACCTTGCGCGTGACCGTGACCTTCCGGTTTAGGACGGCCAATGCACTTTCGCTGTAGCGGGGGTTCGGGGGGCGCGAACCGAAAGTGGGCGGGGCCTGGGAAACCGGATGCAGGCGGGGTCTAGAGGTCGAAGGTCACGAGCACGCATTTCGTGGCTTTACTCACTACTGTGATACTCGTACAAATCAGACTAAGCCTTCGATATCTTCATTGTTTGAACTTCAACTGTCGCTGATTAAGATACGTTTGCCATCATCTATAACCTGGCCTATTTTCCACCAATCAGTTTCCAATTAAGCTTGACAGGATGACCATACACAGCCTCCAGCCTGGGCTAATTTCCGCCCATCTGTTTTGTGAAAGCGTGACAGATAATGGATAAGCAAATAGATCAACAGATAAACTAACAGATAAATACACATCAGTCTTTATTATATAGTAGACTTCCTTTCTTACTTCAACTGAATGTTTAATGTAGCAGAGACTTATTTTGCGATCAGATAAAATTCTGATTTTTCATTTACACCACAGAAATGAAAACCCGACAGATGCAAAATAAATCCATAGCTTCAAGTCGTTGCTGCCATACCCTAACACTCCCATCGGTTTAAAAGAGGGTGAATTTGCTACCCAACCTTAATAGTTTATTCTAGACGTTTTTCAGATTTACTGCCGACACTATTGTCTTCCTGGTGGATTTACATTTGCCTATGTGCATTTTCTTTCACTCACAACTCCCAGTTTTAAAGAATTTGTTTGGGCGTTCACAACACTCGCTAGAGATCATTTGCGGTGATGAACGCAGATTCTTCTTTACCAGTCTCTTCGAAAAGCATCTGTTTCGGTCATCCAAAATGTCAGACCAACTACAATTTCCGTGAGATGAACAGAGTTCTCCATCTTGCTCCCATCGGGTTATTGTTCTTTGTATCGTTGTTATTCATATCGGTTACAGTACCCCTCAGGGGCATAGGATGAGCCATAGACCATAGGGTTAGGTTTGGTAGATTCGCCCATCTTATATTTTTGGGAGCAGCGACCCATGACAGGAGGACCCTTCAGATTGCTTTTGTCGTAGCTAAGCCTGCGGGACGTCTTTCGTTCGTGCCCACTGTGCTTTCTTCCACTTTCATACTCGTACTGATGATGCTTTATTCTGTTTTTCCGACTTTAGGTAAATACGCTTTGAGCCTGGGTGGGAACACCCTCTTGCATGGGTTCCACGTTTCTATCAACATACTGTATGCCCCTTCTTTCTTCCTCTGTGAGGTCGCCTTTATTATGGAAACTTAGGTCTAAACTACTTAATATGATAATAACCGATTACTGCGCAAATACCCCGAATTTTTCCCTTTCATTAAATTCAACGATGCGTCATGGGGTAATCATGGAGATTCAAAATTCTGTATGCACTCAAAATAAATTTCTAGTACTTGGTAAACACTTCCAGAATGTTGGCGTACACAATTGACAGAGTAAATGAAAGTGAAGTGGGTGACTTCATTTTTGGCCCCTTGGTACATTTTCAAGTCGGGTTTCCAGAGCATTTCACGTCTCTTACTTTACAAATACCACGTTGATACAAGCAATACCATATAAGCAGTTTTATCATGAAAAATACCAATGTTGCATTCCTACGACTTGTTGAACTCAGTGGAACAGACTTACAATAATTCGCCGAGTATTTTCCTATCAGGATAACATCAGGGGCGTCAGCTAAAGCCCGTATCTGATGGTCGTTCCCCTGGGTGCCTTTGTCAGCAGTTTTCTTGACGGCGCTGCTGCCTCGGGGTCCATTGTGCTTATGCGTCCTCGCTTGTTGGACTAAAGCTTAACGATAATCCCATGCGCTGTCCTTCTTGGTTAGCCTCATATCTGCCGAGGCCCAGCTGCTCTGCATCCCGTGCCTAGCAGCTTTGCTGCTGCCGCCTGTTCGCTGCGGCCCAGACCGTGCTTACAACGGCGATGGTTTTGGCGAAGATTTTTGTGGTGATCGTGTCCAGATCACTTATTCTGCGCTTTTCTAACCTGTCCTAATTGTTAAATGTACCTCATTTAACCCTATTCTTACGAAACATACCTTGCTTAACATTAACATACCTCGTCTCATTTAAGCGTACGTCATCGAACCAACTCCTGTCGTTTCTGATATCGCTAAAAGCATCGTTTTTGATAATGCTTCCAGGCGAGCTTTTCTGCATCCCGTGTCTGTGTTGTTGCCTCATATCTGCTCTTGTTGATCCATGCCTGAGTGAAGGACGGGTGGTCTTCCGCGAGGGGCACGTGATGGCAAAAGGAACGTTTATAAATTTCAGGGAAGTTTTTCTCTGACATCATCTATGGTCGCCCACAAATCTGACTTACATAGCATCTGGAACGGCCGAGTATTTTGCTTTGGTTGCCATACCGAACTGATGTACCTTCTTGCGATCATTACTGCTAGTGACAAATGATGAGCAGTAAAGATGTTAGAGGGTTTTATTTCGCCCTCCTCGGGGGGGGGGGGGATAGGATTGGTTATGGCTAGGCTAGTCAGGGTCACCTATTCTACGTTATGGGGAGCGGCGCCCCAGGGGACCTAATTGGTTACCTTAGCATTAACAGGGCCTTCGTAGACGTCTTTTCTTCTTGCCCACTTTGCTTCTTTTCGTTTTCAAATTCCTACTGATGATGTTTTGTTCTGTTCTTCCTCTTCTTTCCCGAATTACTGTTTCCATACGCGTTGATCCTGTGTGGGAACACTTTCTTGCATGGGTCCCACGTTACTATTGACGCGCTACATTTCCCTTGTTTCAACTGTTTCATCTTATTTGTTGTGTAAACGAAGGTGTAAACAATTCAACATGTTTACAGCAATAATAATTTTGTTCCACTCTAGGGAAGTTACGTCGTCCAAACGTGGCTATTTCTGGCAAAGGAAATTATGACGTGGAAGTAAACCGCTGCTAATAACTCTACTGGCCAAACGATCAGTGCTACATACAGGTGTAGCATATCTCCGTCGGCCAGAAAGTTTTATAGTCAACTCTACTCGTAATTTATTCCTCGCTCGTAGGGCTGTATCTTGTTTGCATGCATAAATATATTGCTTCGTCTGATGTGCAGTCTGGTGCCAGCCAGCATTGCCAGCAGCAACGTTCAGCTTGAAATATTTGTTTTGCACAGTCTGATGCTGATACACAAGTGCGTGTATCAGTGCATCAAGAGTGAAATTTATGCCATTTAATTATAGATTATATTTTCTGTTCTTTTTATATTATTCATTACTGCCCAAACGGTGAGTGCAGGTGGTGGGTTCACCGTTGACCCATCTCTTGCCTTACCTTGATTAAGTCTTCGGTCAGCCTTTCTCTCAGAAGAACCATTATACACGTACGTATGCTGCATTGTAAACCATACGATTAAGGGTTCAGCCTGTAATTACTCTAGCTGTGTTACTGCGCTGCAAGTGTTCTCTTTCTTGTAGGCACACAGGTGGAGAAAGAACCTATGTAGCGAAACGGCGCGGCCTGAGTAGGGCAGGGTTGTTGAGGACAATACTCGGCCTATGAGAAAGTTTGCTTTTCATTGCGCTCATTGAAAAACAAAATCGGTCTCAGGGCTTAGAGCCTTTATAACTACTGCGCAATTTCATGGATGTTACAAATATACAGGGTGTCTGAGAAAAAAAGGTAATCCAAGTTTAATAATTTATTATTTGAATTCTGCTCTACTCATACATATTTAGTTGCCATTTAATAATATTTAGAACTAGAGCTTTCGAATGAGACTAGTACACGCCTTTTTACCCTACCGGATAGATGAATAACAGCTACATAAACGTATGTCATCGAAACTGCATTGGTGCACTTCATTGATATGGACTTCGATATGATTAATTGGGAGAGACATCCTCCACAGCTAAGAACTCCTTCTCCACGAGTCGCTAGCGCTAGCACTTAAAGGTCAAAGCTTCCCAGGCCATCTTAAGCTGACTTCTTCTCACTTATGCTCCATCTCTATATTTAAGCTCCGCATATCAGCGGCCATCGATCATGCTAGCGGGCATTAATGACCATCGCTTTGGCGTCGACTCTTCTCCCCTTTTTTCTATTTTTTCTCATTTCTTTTTTCTCTTCTCGTTCTTTCATTCCTCTACATTCTACTAACATAATGGCAATAGCTCATAGAGGACCGGGGTGTAAGTCCCGGTGTCTTTTTAGGAATGGGCCTTTTGGTCCGTCCACTGCCGCCTATCTAATCTAATCTACGACGCTACACATCAGGTAATTTGTTATCGACTGCAACCGTACACTCTTCTGGGAGCTTAGGGGTGTTATCTGCAGCACTAGGCAGTGTATGAAGGTTTCTTTATTGGGTTGTGCGGCCAAGGCAAACATAACTGAGCCTTTTGCTTCAATGTAGGAACACTATGAATATTAATTACATTTTCAATGCATTCGCCTTGTTGTTGGATATTGCAATTTGCCGAATGTTTGATCTTACAGATATAAATGTAAACGTGATAAAACGTAAAATAAACAACGATATACAGCGTGCGGTTGCTATGATTACCTACCCTGTACCTCTACTCCAAACACACTATCAATTTGCTCGAGTCTTAAATATTGGTATTACTGCGAAACTCGCAATTTAATGTGTGCAACAAAGGGCTTAAAGTACCCTAACACAACCCCTGCCTCGTCCCCATACACGATGACTCCCGTTCTGTTTTCTATGCCCTCCAGCCATCACAAAAAAAAAAAAGGCCAGTGGCAGGATAAAATTTCACCAGCCTGCCGGGTAAAATTTCGAAATCAGCCGATATTTTACGAGGTGTGACAGCGAGGCCGGCCTGTCTGAGGCCATGTAGAACTTGCAGGCCCTCTTGCTGAAACATCAGATCAGATCCGCTGCTACGTTTTTATTTGCGTATCTATGATACGAAGTAAGACTTTTATTTATATATATATATATATATATACACGGCACGCTGAAACATTTTAACGCGAGAATACACGAGACGTTGCAAAACTGGTATTTGAATAAAAAATGCACGTGGCATTATGCCACGTTATTTATTTGCGTATCCACGACAGTCAATCGGTAGGTACACTGCACTGTGTACCATGTCTATGTGAGGATACACGATTTCTGGCAACACTTTTAGTCGTGTATCTACGATATGCAGCATAAATTAATAATAAGTTTCATTCTCGTACACACGATACATTTCAGCATTTTTGCAATAAAGATACACACGATAGGCATGTGACCAACCAATTTATAAAGTTCGCAGTCAGCAAAAGAAGGATTCAACATAAGGAAGAGAGCAGCGCGCAAGGAAAGAAACTTGTCCTGAAGGCCAAGATTCAAGAAGCGAAATAAAGAAGATCGTCGGGCCCCAGCAGTCATGGCTATCTCCCTGTAATATAATGAAGAGCTGAGCAGAATATGACTCGTATTATTGCAAATAACTTACGAGCGCCGCACGTACCAGTCATAAACACAAGATAGAGCTCTCGCACGTACCTGATAGGGAGAAATATGGAGCTGTTTAGCATTATTGCGGAAGATTCTCCATGGAAACTGTATGCACTTTTTCGAATTTTCTTTCTTATTTCATTTCTGAACTAACGGTTGAGAAAAAAGGCGCGTGCTTGAATTGGGATTTCCAGAAATTCATTTTTGGCGTAAAAATTTAATGGAAATTGACGCTGAGTTCTCTTTTTCCGGGTTGTTATTACCTTGAAACAGATGCATTGCTCTGCTTTTCGGCAGAAATCTACCCATGGGAAAACCGAATTTAATCTTTTCCTCAGTCATCCCTTCGAAATAAGGTCCCGTTTCTTCAATTAATATCGTCCTATAAATACTGACAATTTTGGCTTTTTCAATAAATATCTCAAATCAAGATTTTAATTTAAAAAATATTCACTGGCAACAGCACCAACAAATCTGAAGGTTCGGAGTGACCTTCATCACGGTTGGCTAGCAAAATTAAAAAGGGAAATTTTTGCAGCAGATTATCGCTGCCAGCAATATCATTAAAAATTAAACACATAGTTATCCGCTTACAGCAAAACGTAAAACATCCAAGAAGCATTTATTAAAAAAGCAAAACTTCCAGCTAGATCTCAGGTTATCGTCAATCTGGTAACAGTGACTCCTGTTATTTTCAGACTTGCCTCATGTATGAACGCGTATAGTGTCTACGGACATCTACTATGTGCTCAGTTTATTCATATAATCAAATACTGAGAGGGTCAAACACATGCTCGTCGTAGGAGAAAACGGGTAATGCAATCTTGCAAGAATAAATCTCATTTCTCGTAAAATGGACATTAGATTAGATTAGATGGGCGGCAGTAGACGAACCAAGAGGCCCATTCCCAAAGAGACACCGGGACTAACACCCCGGCCTCTTTGAGCTATTGCCATTATGTTAGTAGGATATAGAGGATTGGGGAAACGAGAGGAGAANTATCCCGCCTGAAAAAGAGGACAGTTTTGGAGCGTCTGGCTTGTGTGCAACGTTCGTGGCCGCTGTGCTTGGGATTGCCCGACTGCAAGGGCATTTTGCTTCTTCCCGCGTAGAAAGTGAGGGCGGCTGTGGCTTTTCTATTTTTTACTTACGTTTCAAAAGTTTTTTCTGCTGTTAAGAAACTGGGCGTAGTTTCTTGGCAGGGTTGCGTTCTGTGGGAAACTGTCAGTTTGTTGATTCTATTTAGATGGAATAGTATTGCTAACGAATTTCAAGTGAAGTTAACCTCTTCCCTTTCATGGCATCACTGATATTCCGACCCACCACTTTTTACTCTCGTTCGAACAACTCCTCTAATTTGAATGAAATGTGCTTAGGCGGTTAAATTTGTAATATAATAATAATAAAAATGATAATGTGAATGAAAGTTTGAAGCGCTTGTCACCAGATTGGTGCGCAACTGCATGGACATAACTTTGAAGATCATTGAGTAAAAGTTTAAACCAAAGAATTTGCGGAGAACTAAGGCGCGAGGCCGCAAATGGCTTTCCACAACTTAATGACAGTTTAACCTCACCAATTAACGTTATTGGCGAATACTCTTGTGACCCTTCCAGTCTGGACGAGAAAGCATTAAAGGTTCCTTGATTAGTGCTTATTGAAGAAATAAATAATAATTCAGTATATTTAATTAATTCACTTTTATTATCGTATGCTCTTGTGTTTTTCATGACGGCTCTCTGAAGAGCATTGAAGACATCCACGTTTCACTGCATCCCACAGTAATTTCAGCTTCATCACGAGCTTCCAGACTGAGCTCGTACGCTTCCCAGAAAGTTTATGTTTTAGATATATTCAACAACTTTCAAAGCAAATTAGCTCTGTAGAAAAAATGATCAAATTGAGGTTGTGATTTGGAAAATTATTTAAATCGTCGGCAAAAAATTTCGGTGAAAGACGTTTCACTTTGAAATTTTGATGCTATATATATACTAACATCAGTGGCGGTTCGTGCTCTGTGTATGTCAGGTGGAGCCCCTCGGCATTAGTTTGGAAGCCAATAGGTGGAAACTTTTTTTCATTGCTGAATTCAATTTTGAACGTGAGAAGTTCATTATTTAGGATTGATTTTTATACTGCATTTGTGTTCTTCCCTTTTAAGAGCTGGTGGGGCTGGCCCCTCTGGAACAGCCGCCACAGACTAATACTATCTCGAACTTGAAAGGTTTTAGAATAAGCTCACCGTGCAATAGGAGAAAATTATTTACGTAGTTTCCCTTTTACGCAATGAAACGGAAATATTTTTGCCAAATGAGCAAAAGTCAACTCCTCTACATCTCTTCAGATAATATTTATGTACATACGTATATATGTTTGGTTAAAAACAATGCCGAATTGTAGGTATGCTATATTTTCATTGAGTTTTTCCAACTGTCTTAGCTTAAAAACAATGCTTCTATCTTCGGTTATGTGAAATAGTTGTCCCGTGCATGAGTGCTTCGTACCGGTGTTGCTGCAATTCTGTGGCATTTTCCATTGTTGTAAGTTAGTGATGTTCATGCCACGCGTTTCGACCAGGCATCGGTCATCTTCAGGCAGTTGATAGGATGGTGAGTGCGCTGAGTGGTTGCGATAAAATTTGAATTCTGTATCAGATTTTATCGCAACCACTCAGCGCACTCACCATCCTATTAACTGCCTGAGCATGACCGATGCCTGGTCGAAACGCGTCGCAAGAACATCAGTAACGTACAACAATGGAAAATACCACGGAACAGCAGCAACACCGGTACGAGGAACTCTGCACGGGCCAATTATTTCACCTAACCGAAGATAGAAGCATTGTTTTTAAGCTAAGACAGCTGGAGAAACTCAATGAAGATATAATAAACCTACAGTTCGGCATTGTTTTTAACCAAACTTGTATAAGAGAGAGGCTGCCACCAAACTTTTCTAATACATATTTATGGTAAATCAAAAGATTAATGCATTACTGTACAAAGGTCGGATTGGGTCTAATTCAATGTGCTTTTTGGAGAAATACATCTTGCTGGTATTTGTAGCTCCCGAACAACTTTAAAAACCATTAAGGATTCAACGATTTTATCCCCAACTACGAGTAGATAGACCTTGCATGTATTTCTCATCCTGGTAGCATTATACTTAGTCTCAATGTTCGTAACCCTATAACCGACGGTAAAGAAAAGAGTGAGAGAGAGACGTATGCACCTGTTGCAGTTCGGTGGAGTGCTGTAACTAAAGGTGTGTACGATTTACCCACCTCCATCAATATGTCATAAGCCACTTTTAACTTGTCCAGAACTTCAATGATTCTGACTATTTGAGTAGTTACTTGTGATTGAGTTTCAGACGTTGACGTTAGTCTACTACCGACTAGGCTTGAGACGGCCAAACAGTCAAGCTTGTGCGCGACAGAATTGGAATGGAAACAAAGCACATGTGCTAAATTCATTTTCTAAACTTACACCGCTCTAGTTAATGACCTGTTGGATTTAACCCTTTAGTGCCTCAAAGAATATCACTTTTCGTAGGAATAACACGATGCATAATGTCAACATGCGTAGTAGGTAGGTACAGTAGGCACTAAAGGGTTGGGGCCTAACTAGATCAGCATAGTTGTAATCAACATGTATAAAATGTCGGTCTCTTTCGTAACCTGGAAAATTCCTTTAGCAAAGGACCGAATTTTAGTTTGTGAATAAAACACCTCGCTATTTCACGGTCTCGTTAAAAGTTGGGGGGAGGAACTCGCTGTTTACACTCAAGGGGAGGTTGCATGTGGACTGGATTAGCTCTGTTGGCTTGCACGATGTCCTCTGTTCGACTGTAAACCTTACTTTTACGATACCTCTAAATCTCGCCGACAGGCTTCCGTATTGACACGACTTTACGACCTGCCCGTGTTGTGCTGGTGAGACACGAACCGTGTGCTCTAGTGAGACACGAACCGTGTGCTCTGCTAGTGAGAAACGAACCGTGTGCTCTGCTAGTGAGAAACGAACCGTGTGCTC
>LQNS02278102.1:5350456-5360658 GCA_001587735.2 Parhyale hawaiensis | reverse complement strand
GGATGCATGGGTATAAAATGAGCTTTAGGAGAGGCTGCTGGACCTAAAGTGCTCGGGATGCATGGGTATAAAATGAGCTTTAGGAGAGGCTGCTGGACCTAAAGTGCTCTGGATGCATGGGTATAAAATAAGCTTTAGGAGAGGCTGCTGGACCTAAAGTGCTCTGTATGCATGGGTATAAAATGAGCTTTAGGAGAGGCTGCTGAACCTAAAATGCTCTGGATGCATGGGTATAAACTGAGCTTTAGGAGAGGCTGCTGGACCTAAAGTGCTCTGTATGCATGAGTATAAAATGAGCTTTAGGAAGAGGCTGCTGAACCTAAAATGCTCTGGATGCATGGGTATAAACTGAGCTTTAGGAATCAGTTGTAGAGATAACAAGAATGCTATGACTGTTAGATATTACAGAATTTTAGGTAGAAGCTGCAGGATGTTCGAGAATGCTATGGAGATGAAAATTTTTTTATGAATTGTATAATTTTTTCCGGGTCAATCCCCATGTCTCGGCGTTGTAACAGGGACGGTTTTTGCTCATGGCACCGGTCCCACTGCAAGCTTATTTTTTGTAAGAATCGTTAAAATTCGTTCATTTGGCGAGCGCGTTGGCTGCAATTTCACGGAGTCATTGTGTTAACATCGAACGTTAGCTTGTGCGGTCGAAGCTTTACGCATTATAAATAGTGTGGGTTTACAGTGGATATTCTTCTAGAGATAATGACAGCGTTGCGTTCATGTGCAACAGAAATAGGTATTGCTAAGGACAAGCGTTAGCATTGGTGATTTATTAAACTTTTCAGCAGAATAATCGCAGCGTTAGCCTTTTTTTTTCAAAGTTTCACAAAAGATAATGAAAACGCTCAAGTATGACTAAAGTTTTAGTGAAGGTAGACGTTGTCTTTCTTCATGCTGCCGTGCGATGTTTTAATAAGGATCGATAGAGTAGCAGTGCTGCGTACGCGGTCGTTAAACAGCTAGTCTTAATTGGTTCGCTGTTTCGCTTTCTAAAATTGAATGAGTTGAAATATTTATAATGTACTTTCTTCATCAATAGAGTTTACCTTGCATAACAACACTACAGAGCGAACACTATAAACGCTATTCATCATCCCGCTAATAATTATAGTCATTATGTTAACCCCAACCTGAGCTCCAATATTTGCCATAGCCGTACGTACGACCCCTTTGTCCGCTGTACTTCACAGTCCGTAATGTCGTCCACGGTCCATACTCCTGGGCTGTTGTTCATACTGCTCTGTGACGTAGCAATGGACCTTGGTTGAACGCTGAAGAGTGGAGTGCATCAGACCACCCCGGTCGGAGATCTAACCCACTGGATAGCGGAAGTGTGCCGTCCAACATTGGGTACGAGTGGCGACTGCCATCTCGCCCACGGGCACACGAAAGTATGTTTTTTTTTTTCAATTCAACTGCTGGTGGTCACGTGTTAAGTTGAGCTGTTATGCTTGCTAAAGTTAATTGAAGGAGAAAGCAGCAAAACGGCGCTAGCTTGGAGCACGAGATCTGCTGTGATGAGTCTTCCGATCTGGCTTTAACATTATGACCTACTGCTGCTCTACACGAATATGCGCCGTACTAATGAGAGGCGCAGCCAAAGTTGTAAAACTTAGGAAATAAGATTTTCCGATTTTTTGCAAAGGCGAGCTAACATGAGTGTTGCATTCTAGTAAAAATTTGACATTATGGACTGATCAGCGCTCGGGCGGCTGCCTGCAGGCGCGTCAGCTTTGTAGCAAAAAAAAAAAAAAAAAAATCACGACAAAATTTGGATCACGGAATCACGGATTAATTGGCATAACATTCGGCGATCGTGGAGTTGATTAAAATTAAGAAAAATTTCGCCCACCGGCTTTTGGTAGTCCGCAATTTGCGAAATCGCAGACTATGATTTAAAAATACCCAGCACTGAATTTTACTACTGATTGCCCTGCTATTTGCGCATTACTGAAGTTTCGTGGTACTGTGGATAATCATAGCGTTTAGGCATTCATTAATCTCGAGCGTATCTACATCGTCTAGTCATGATGTTTGCGTGCTGCAACATTTACCAGAAAATGACGAACCTGCTGCCTGGCACGATAGAAATCGATTGTTATATGCCAGTTCCCTCACCTCGCTTTGGTTCAGCTCACGTTCATCACTTCGTCAATTACCGGTTTTCTTTATGTGGTATGGCTTCTCTCAGTTGCCACAGACTGGAGCACTATATGATTACCGCTTTTGAAATATGCATTCGAGCATGATACATGTGCTGCTTTGTGTGGGTGTGCAGCAGGAGTGTGGCCATTTGGTTCACGGGCCTGATTTCTGTCTGCAGGTCATGTTCTGGACGTGCATATACACCGGCTACCGATCGCCCGTTGTAGCACATCTACGTTAAGAAAGTATTTTAATACCTTTTTGAATTCCCGTTCTGCCGAATATTATTACCGTGTGTTGAAGGAGCAAGGGCACAGTAACGATAAGCAGAATTACGTATATGTATTTTCTGTGCCTGGTGTGAACTGAATGTCTGCGGTATAATAAGAGAGTACAGTAATAAGTCCTGATAGACCTGCCTCAACTAAGACAAATTTCATTGTAGACAAATAAATGTTTGAGACTGTACACAAAAAAACTTCAATGAGACACAATCTGATGCTGGGTGAAATTTCTAATAAAGGTGTAAAACGGGCATTATTACCAATGTTTCTATGGCTATAAACAAAACTTTTTGACTTATATACTACTATTTTTGTTAAAGTTATAGGGACAAAAAATTGTGATACTGGAAACGGTTCCATATCGAACTCTGAACCTACCGTATTCTATCCGATGAAAAAAGGAAAACTTTTACGTTGACTAAATTAAGATACTCTTTTTCATTATCGAATGGATATGTAACGTCAATGCAGATTGTTGTTTTTGATGTTCGGTCTGGCAACATTCCGTCGGTTATTCATATGAGTCCACTCTACGTGACAGGGATACTCGTTAAGAGAAAATTCTACAAGTAAAACTGACAAACAACGTGGGTATTAACAGGAAAGTATCCATTTAGGATATATTCAGTGAGGGTGTGACGGACTGTGATTAAAGCATGGTAGTGTAAAGTGTTGTATCATGTCTGAACATACCGTTTGTTGCGACTAGAAGGAACAAAGAGAAAATAAAAATTATTTTTTGTTGCACAAAAAATATGAACAAAAAAAAATGCGAAAGAAATTTTATAAAAAGTATAGGTAGGTATATCTAATATCACACATTGTATGCACTCGATTAGCAACGTTTCATAATTATGGGTCCGCTCTTTGTTATGGAAATATGAAATTATTGCAGTATTCCCTTCACTATTACAGAAAACTTTATTTTCTTAAGAGACAAAACCTCTCAGTGACGGGCTATATCCGGACCGCAACCCTTGTCTATTAGTATTATTTGCTGTGTATAATTAGAAACTTCTACTATCTGTTTCTCTTTACTTTCTCGGTTTGCTGCTCTGCTGAATGTTAACGGTGTGGTGAAAGAGTAAACGTGCGCTGTCGATTTTTTGTACGGTCTGGGTTTTCTGTGTCAACTACCGAATGAGTCCGTGTAACGAGGGGGTAAGCGTTTACTTAGTCGAACATTATTAGTTGCCACTGCTGCACTATAACGAACATTTGCATGTATGTACTCTGTTTCAACACTTGCTTGCACCTTACCAATGTCAACGTAAAAGAGACGGTGCATATTCACCTGACCAATTCAAAGCCGCGAGTGACGTCACTGAATCTCGCATCCAATCGTAGGACTCGACCTTTTGGTGGTGAGGCATTGGCCGAATCGCCCTCGGCTTGCTGCGACGTGGTGTAGGTACGTTTTGATTTGGTCACACAACCATCTCTGCCTCTCTACTGTTTGCACTGGAGCACCAAAGGGTCTTGCACGCACCTGTGAGCATGTGCTTTGGACACCAATGCTTGCTGCGGTCCCGACTTTATCATAATGGGACCGAAAAGTGAAATGTTAGGTTGGCTTATCTTATGCAATGGTGATCAGCGCTCCCTATAGGGGCCGTGTCTTTGTCAGGCCTTCGGAACATCTTTTCTTCATATCTGCTTGCTTTCCGTCCAGTTTTATACTTCTTTTAATGATTGTTTTCCCGTCTCCCTCTTCGTCGCTCCCAACTTGCTGCTGTCATGCGCGTTGACCCAGTATGAGAAAACTCAATCGTGCGCGTATCTCATGCTTTTCTTGCGATACATTTTGTCTCTTCCGTTCTCTCAGTTCGAACAGCTAATTCGCACTGGATCAAGGAGACTTAAATTCCAGCAATCAATCTGGTATCTAACTAACTGTACAAGGTATTATTTTCCTTGCTTATAAACTTTCACTCCTATATTCCTGGTGTCATGAATAGAGAACGTTCCAAGTTGTACTGTTATTGCTGGAATTAACCCCTTCTCTTATGAACTAATCTGCCTTTCTCTCGTAAGAATTAGCGCTATTTTAAATGTACGTAAACCACGCGATGAGAGAAAAGGTTAATTGTCGTTCCAAGTGATGCAGGTTTGAGTGAAGGTTTTATTATCCTTATAAAAGCGCCATCGATTGGCGTTGTGGAACCGACTTAATCCCAGCTTACCAGATTTAGTTTGTCTGGAACTTCAGGCCGGAGGGTTTGTTTCTCCACTCTGTAAAATGTTTCTGGTATTTACAGCAACCGAATGCGCCTGAGGCAGCCGAAGGCTCCAATTTACTGAGCAGGGTTGAGTTTCGGGCGGTCTTCAGCGTGGGCTCGGGTAACTAGTTTCTCTCGAATGAAAGTGGCGAAACCAACGCTTCTGCCCGCAGTCCAGACAAAGCAAGCCTAGTGGACGTAGCTTTACTCGACACCGACATGCCGATGCATCACACCTCTGCTACGTCAAAGGCCTGTCTACGCCTTGGTCGTTTCAACGCCCCCCACTCGTCCCCTCGTCCGAATGTTCTGTAGCGTCGTTGTCGACGCAACTTTGTGTACCACACAAAAAGTTATTAAATTTTAAGTCGTCAATCAGTTTTCTCGGCTACAGTCACTCGGCAAGTTGCGGATATTTTTTCTAATTTAGAGTTAGATTACAACTAGGAAAATTGGAATTTTCTGAGGTTTTTGCTGCACAACAGCACATTCGGACGGGTATATGAGTGACAAAAAAATCCGATAGAAGATCGGCCATCAGGCCTTCGATGAAACAGCACCTTAGCTAAAATTTTAACCTTAAGCACTGACCGTTGACGTTGCTTGTCGTAGGAATAACATGGACCGAAACGTAACGAACGGTTCTCAATCAACGGTACTGGACTGAGAGACTACGTATCTTATGTCGAGGCCACACTTGACCATCGTACGCTCAATATATGAGCAGACCTTCAGATCACATGTCGTTCAACGTGAGTATCGACGACTTTCACTTTCGCTGCAAGCGCTCCTGCTTGTCACGAACAGCAGCATCACCTCTCCACATGATGGGTGGTGTAAGTTACGCCACCTGGACCTCGTCCAAAGCATCATCATCAAGATTAAGTGGACGACGAGCGACATTAACTCCCGCTCGTATATTGAGCGTGCGGTTGGATAATGTGGCCTCGGCATTTCGTCGGTGCTACATTATGCAATCACACATTCAACTTGTGACCGATGACCAATGAAATTCGGTAGCAAAGATGCCGTTGGAAAGTACTTACATTGAACGATGGGCGAGCTCAACGTCGGCTCATAATAAGTAAGTTGAGCGCACGGTTGCTGTGTGTGGCCCTCGCGTTAGGGCAGGTTTACCCTACGGATTTTAAAATAGTATCATTCTTACTCTCTCAACTTGCCTTCATGAAACCCAGCACTCTCGTATATTTTTTAAGTTGTCACTTTTAATAGGATTATGATCCCAAAATACTCCTTATATATTTAGCAGACGAATTGCACTTCCTCAACTCGTCCTGATGAGCCCAAACTGCTGGCATCGTTGAGAGTTTTGCCTCCAACTCTCTCCGAAAGCCGCTTTCTTAATTGTTGGACTTCTGCGAAAACTAAATCTCTTCTCGGGAAGATTCGCTGGCGGATTTGGTGTGTCACCCTCTTAAAAGTTTTGATTTGTTGCTGCTTGGACACTTTTTCCTCGGGCGATTTCGGGGTGTTTGGGATGTCGTGGAAGATTGAAAGCTCTTTATAGACGAGAATATTATCATCATCCTTTGCTCAGCTTTGGATTTGATGTGAATTATGTCCGTATTGATGAAGGGAACAAATACTATTCTAATAGCAATGACATATTGACAACTCTTTAATTATTCATACATAGCTAAGGAATTCATAGTCATCTCTGCCATGACAATGAGGTTATGTTTTTGTCGGAGCTTCTGGTTATTTGATTGTCTCCCTGTTACCAAGATATCTCTAAAAGTTGTGAACCTAGCTTCATGAAAATTGCAAGAATCGTTAGGTAAGTTAGGAGGAACAGATGATCAACTTTTGGTGCAGATTCGTTAACTGTGTTCTTTTTCTAGTAACACAACTCAAGCAATTATGAACGGATCTTCACAAAATTTGCAGTACTTGTTCGAAATGTGACGAAGAACAACTGAACAAATTTTTGTGATCTGTCCGTCCGTTTTCCTGTTTGTCTGTTTGTTTTATATATGTTTGTCAGTAACATAACCCAAGACGTTACGGGCGAATCAACCCCAGATTTGTAGGAATTGTTGAGAGGCACAAGTGGCCATAATTTGGTGGCCTCTTCGTTTGTGCATTTGCTATATTTGCCCTAGTGTTTGTCAGAACACAACTCAAAAAGTTATGAAGGGATCGTCAAGAAACTCACAGGAATTGTTAGAAATGTCGAGAGGTACAGGTAATAAAAAAAATTGGTGGTGGAAAATGAGCAATCTTTGTTTCAGGAACAGTTTGAATATTTCGTTAACATTGCCTTACTTGACGGAGGTATGCGCTTTCAGAGTGCTTCTTAGGCTTAGGAACGTTATCATCCTTTCTTTTATTTTTGTTGAGTTTTGCTTAATATATAAAAGGGGTCTCTAGTGAAAGAGTTCTATTACTCCAGCCCGCAGAAGCGACGCGAAGCTACGCTGTATTGGTAACACAGCGGGGCTCTACTCGTGTGTCCGTGCCGTCTCGCAAACACTGTCTGTTCGGGGCTCAGTACCTTTTTGACCCTTGCAGTGAAGTTTGGGCTCCGCTGCGGGTTGTATGTTTTTGCAAGGACTCTAGTTTCGTACTTCTGAAAGCGACGACGACGACCGGTATTTTAAGGGCATTGAGTGGTTGCAATCTCGCTTCATTTTAAGGAATATTATTGGGAAATTTGAAGTTTCCTACCTTCTAAGTAGCCCGCTTGAGAAAGTGTACACGATCCCTTGCGGTTTCTGTTTGCAGTAAAATCTCCCTGGAACTTATTTTTATGAAGTTGTTCGATGCCATTTTGTGGCTCCCCTTGATTTTCAACCGTGACAAATCTTCGGCTTTTCATTTTGTTCTTCAATTTTGGGTTTATTTTGATCTTCAATGTTGAGAATAAGAAAAAGTCACTCGGTGCCAGGTTGGGTGAAGACGGCGGAAGAGGTGCAACTGTCATTTTGTTTTTCGCTAGAAGTTCCTGGACGATGTGTAACCTCGCATTGTCATGACTGAAGAACCGGTCACCATTGCGCTACTTTTTCGAACTTTTCTTCTTGTGTTCTCACTCAACCGCCTCATGGCATCACGGTAGAATAATGGATTCACGGACTAACCAGGGAGCAGCCTATTTTTTTTAGGCGTTGTACCAGTTGACGTTTGTTCTGAGCGGGGATCGTCGTCACTGGTTGTTGTGCGATCTATAGAACTTTTTTTAGAGAATAGCTAGCGTGACGGTGGCCTAGAGCAAAGCGTCTTCTGAAAATGTTTGCTTCAATATATGAAACGTTTCTGCAGCAGTTTTGCCACTTCGAAACAAAAGTTTATGCAGACATGTTTCTCCATCGTGAGTTTCACATATCATGTAACACACGACAGCGGGGAAAATGCACATACAAAATAAACTCTAACGCTCATCGAATTGCCGCCAGAGGGAACTGATTCACCAAATTATGGATGTATGAGGTACCATCTGACTGCTTTTCGGCGTACTATTGATACCTCACGAGCTACACAGATATTCTGAGAACTTTCGGATAATACCTCGTAAATTTCGTTTATTTTCCACTTCATAGAACTTTTATTTTTGACGAGCGACCGCGCTATTCAATCGAGGATGCCATCAGGCGCCAACGCGTCGCACTGTAGTTCTTTTACCACCACCACGCGACTTGCGTGCTACTTGCTCCTGTATCGCACGTACTGCCTCGCCTTAAATATTTCCATGTCAAGCCTGGCAGTTGCTGGAAAATTTCTCAGCAGGTGTGCATTTCTTGTGAAGTTGTCCGCCGCACGATGGCGCTGTGAATTTTTTATCCTCTAATGCCAAGCATGGCGGTCTTGGCAGCAGTAACACGTTCTGTAAGGCCTCCTCCAAAAGCTGTGTGTTTGCTCGAGCTACATCATTCATGGCATACCTGTCCGATTCTGTGCTATTACACTTGAGAAATATCGCACGTAGAGAATTGAGGAGTGTCGAAATTGGTTTGGCTGGTTTTGCCCGGGCCGTGGAAATTACTGTATATATAGAATAGTAGCAGCACTCGCTTCTAGTCACAAAAGAGCGCTCCAGTGCACGGTAAATGCTTTCCTAACAAGATCCATGCATTACTGTAGTTGATGAATTATGGCATCTTTGAATTACAACTAATATATTAGTCTATCCGTACCTGCAACGAAGAAAATATTTCTCAGTAAGTTAGCAAGTAATAACAGTTGGTTAAAAAATGGAGGCTACGTATTTCAACCCATATTATAAATCTGTTGCAGGTCGGATATTCAACTGTATCTGTTAGCCACAGTTAATTACCTCCGCCAATCAGGTTGTGTTTTTGTTGAGTTTGTCTCTGTCTGTTTTTTTTTGTCCGCCTGTCACAAAGATGGCTCATAAATTTATGCACGGATCTTTACGAAATTGACGGGGATTGTTAGGCTTGCCAGGAAGAACAGATGATTGACTTTTGGTGGAGGTTCGTTCAACCGTTTGTTTGTTCGCCTGCCTCTTTTTTTTCTGGGTGACGTAACAAAAAATGTATGGACTGATTTTTATGAAATTCACAGGAATTGTTAGAAATTTTGAAAGACCCAAACAACCAAATTACGATGTTATCGGTTGGTCCGTTTGCGTGTTTGATGTTTATCATAATACTAGAATGCCCGCGCTGTCAAGAATGACAGCGAAGAATTTGAGACGACCTGTTTTCCATTAATATGCCTTTGTCACTAATATGCTTCTGAGACGTACGCTACAACACCGACTCAAATTACAATAGGAGATAAGATGCTCTCCCTTTTAATTCATTCAACAAACAGAATCGTCTCCCATCATAGGCCACATGCGAAAAAAACCCTACGTTAGCAAGCAGGAAAGGCTCAGCGAATTTATATTAAATACCCGCCTCGTATCTATGATACCAAACAAGCCTTCAGTACATCGAAGATTTTGTGTTGAAGTGGAATCTGCTTCTTCAAAAGGAAGGCAGCAAGCTGAAAGAAATGTATGATGTCCACTGCCCGTGAAAAATCATCGCTTCTTTCGCCCTTCGTTGATTAGCTGACGAGCCTGCGGGCCAGTTGTGGGCCGCGGGTTTGTAGTCGGACTGCCCTTAGGCCTGTTATAGTCAGCCTTTTTTGTCACCCGTGTTACCTCGGCCTCGAATGCGACCCAGGCTGAGTAACACCGGGCGACACCGAAGACAACCTCCAAAATCATTGTCGGTTAATGAGCTGGGTAACACTGCCTTTCTAAATAAAGGAAATATTTCCCGACCTAAAATATCACCTGTATTCTAGCTCTTACTGCAGTGTTTTGGATTTTTCTGAACTTTTTATCTGAATATGCAGCAAAAATAAAACTCCAAACTTCCCAATTTCTCAACACTGTCTAAGCGGCGCTAAGATGGCAGTGCATTTACCACTAAACGGGTAACGCTGAAAAAGTAACACCGGTGTCTGACTGCAATACACCCCAAGTCTTCAGCGACACTTGTTGCGGCAGTGTATGCTGAGGTGGCACTCCCACGGCTGTCCGCGCCTGGCCGCCCCGCGCCTGGCCGCC
>LQNS02278102.1:5301465-5313976 GCA_001587735.2 Parhyale hawaiensis | reverse complement strand
CGCGATACGATGCGACGCTGTGCGATCCAAGGCAATGCTAAGTGATGTTGAAAGACCCCGCACATACTGTAGAGGCAACGCGATACGATGCGACGCTATGCGATCCAAGGCAATGCTAAGTGATGTTGAAAGACTCTGCACACAGAGGCAACACGATGCGATGCTCACGGACGCTGAGGCTGTTACTATTGAAATTCATTCATTAATTATTAGAAGATACTGCTGTAACTAAATATTAACATAGTGCAATAAACATTCTCAAAAATGTTCTTGAAATATTACCATCCGTATTCCACTATTTGGATGCTTCCTGTCTCATTTTGAAACCAGCTCATTTTTTAAACCATCTGTTTTGTATTTAACAACGGTATATATACATTTTGGGAGAGAAATTTCAATTGATACAAAGCAATCGCCTGAGGCTGCCCTGGATTCTGTGACAATTGCGGAATTTATAAGGATATATATAAAACGATAAAGATTTATAGAGGCATTTAAGCATAGTTATGAATCTATACATCAATAAATGCATATATATACATCATATTTTGGTAGTAAAAGTGTACTGGTATAAAAAATTGCCTGGTGTTGCCTAGGATTTTATGACACTGCTACAACGGTATCGGTCCTTGTTGCTTCGCGTCGCGTTGAATCGCGTTGCTTCTGTGTGCGGAGGTCAGGCGACACTGCATAGGAAAGACTGGGAAGTTGGGCTGTCACAACGGCTCGAATCGCTTGGTGTTGCCTCTGTCTGCGGGGTCACTATTTAATCAAACAGGCAATAACAGAACTACAAACGGATCGCCTGAGTTACGCAATGTTGCCCAGCGGTAAGCAACATCGCGTTGCCTCTGTGTTCGGGGGTCAGAATGACTTGCTTTAGGAATTAATGGAAAAGTAAGGGCAGTAGACAAATCGCGTCGCGTTGCCTCTGTGTGCTGGCACCCTTGTATTGCTCTCTTGCCCAATTTGTTTTTTCCATTTTCATACTGCTACACACAATGTTCAGTGCTGCCTCTGCTTTCCCTACTTTCTGTGTTCATGCGCAGTGACCCAGTGTTGGGACCTCCTCGTGCATGGGTTTCATATTTCTGTCTGCGTACTGGATGTCCCTTCTTCTTCCTTTCCCTCTCTTGAGACTCCTTTGCAGTGGCTAGAAAAACGTAAACCAATATAATAAATTACGAAAATTCTACTGCCGACCATTCTTTATCCTTACTAGCGCGATGAAACAACCGGTTCTACTTACTACTTGTGAAATTCTATGTGACATGCGTAGACCGTATCTGCCATAAGTGAAGTTCTGTATGAACTTCGGCACAATCATGTCCTTCCATTTGTGAAACGCTGCAAGAAATACTAAGATAGTGCGATCTGCGAACGCTGTGTGAAGAGTGACAACTGTTGCAACCGCTCCTGAAACTCTGTGTGCCTTATACAACGATCACATCTACCTTATTTTTAAAAATTCGGGTGTGTAATACAAGCAGCTGTCGTTCCTGTTCGTCACACGCTCTATGTATGATATAATGTTGAATATGCGTCTATTGTCCATCGTTGCCACCGTGTGTGTCTTTCCTTACACTTTTCAATATTAAATTGCATTCCGCGACTATATCTATTTTTCTATCTTAATTCTTCAAGGGATCCTGTAGATTTCAATTTTCGCTACAAGTAGTAAGATTCCCGTAATGTTCACTTCAGACCCAAGCCAAATCTACACTAAAAAATTTTTATGTGAAATGACAGAAAGTGTCCGGCAGTCCAATCGCCTGACACTTTTCAACTTTCTGTTTAATCGCACCAGTTAAGTATTTCAAGGTTCCGTCAATAAGCGGATTTTTTCGGTTACAGAAAGAGAAACAACTTCACGGTAGAATTCAAAGATTCTGAATTTGATTCTGTTGTTTAAGTGGTTCTTTAGAAAAAGCAACGTGCCTATGCAGAATTTGAACACACGCCTTCGAACTTGAAGTTTGGAGGTAGCGCCCTAGCCAATCGAGCTATCACAGCTCTGCTTACTCAATGGTCCGAAGAGGGTCCTGTGTATCGAACTCACCAGTTTATCGCACAGTACACATTTTTTTTTTGTTTTGTTTGTGAATTATTCGTTGACGCCTAACTCTTATATACAATATTCATATATATGTTAGGAGGAAGTATGTGTGATTTGTACTGATTGTTATACTGTATGAGTATCTGAGTTTTGAGAGTGAATGTTTTCGGAAAATCTTGCTTCTACGTTTTTGTTTACTAAACTAGAACGTTTACATTATTATAAGGAGATTTTTACAACATATGCTGATTATAAAAAATTATTTAATAATTAGCTAGTATATATAGATACGCACATTGCTGAGAAGTGACCTAGTAATGCAACATTAATAGCACGCCATTACCTCCGCCAAGGAGGTTATGTTTTTGTGGTGTTTGTCTCTTTGTTTGTCTATCTGTCACCAAGATTACTCAAGAAGTTGTGCATGGATCTTACGAAATATACAGGGATTATTAGGCATGTTAACAGTAAGAGATGATTAACTTATGGTGAAAATCCGTTAATCTGTTTGCTTGTCTGCCTATATTTCTTAGTGCCGTAACTCAAAAGTTATGGACGAATTTTCATGAAATTGACATAGGTTGTTCGGTATATCACGAAGAGTAAATGATCGACTTTTTGTGATGATCTGTTAGTTCGGTCGTGTGTTTGTCGCTATGTTTGTTTTTATGCTTCCTAACACAACTCAAAAAGTTATGGATTAATCCCTATGAATTTACAGGACTTGATAGTAATGCTAAAAGATATAAATGATTAAATTCTGGTGATGACCGGTCGATCCTTTTGTGTGTTTGACGTAAGTTTGTCATAATGTTTGTTAACAGCATAACTGACAAAGATATGAACGAATTTTCACGAAAATTACAGAAACTGTTATTGCTATTAAAAGGCATGAATGATTTGATTTTGGTGTTGATACAAAGAACATCGTGGTTTCAAAACCAATTTGAATTTTTCATTACCCTTGCCTCGCTTGGCCGAGGTATGCGCTGTCAGAGTGCTCTCTAGTTTGTTTTGGAAACATATTCTCTAAAAGTTAATTGCGCGGGAAGTTCAAGCAAATAGGATAAACACGCTAATACAGAACTTCGGGACCTGGGATCCGTCAACGAAAACTTTCCAGTAACATGCATATCAACACACTTCCCAGTGATACTACAGAGACTATGCATTAACCTCCGCAATAAAATAGAACCCAATATTACTTCTGTGAACAATGTGACAAAAATAAAGGCTCTTCCAGCAAAATGACGGGTACTTTAGGTTCCTTTACAAAACGGAGAAAACTACAGACAGTTTTCAAGCTTTTCCTGTTGAAACACTGAACTTTTTTTACAACGTAGTTCAATCAATTTCTCTATTATTGCGACTACGACAATATTTATCGCTTGGTATAGTGCAATGCATGTCATATTAGATACTAATTTACAGTGGATAATGGTCTAATCGAGAGATCGGCATCCAGTTAAGAAATAAGATCTAGGTTTCTGTCAAGGAGGTTTGGTAGAAGGAGAAAACACGGCCACACTTTGCCGCACTGGCCAGGGAATGTGTAGTCTTTCGATGGCTGCTCCCGTCGCACTTCTCACGCTGAAGGGGAAAACTTATTCAGGTTGCAGTTGATGGCAAAAGCTTACGACAACCTCATACTTGAAAGCACTTCTTGCTTTTCTTACGTTGAAACGAAGCACTGAAGATATCTAAAGCTGCTACTCTCTGCATTGTCATGCATCCTGATTATTAATTTCTTCGTCTTCCTGCAGATAATGTTGTTGCATCACCTAATCTTCCATCTTAATTTCATTGGTAGACGAAACAGCTTCTCTCTGGGCGAAAAAAGTTCGGCCTATATAAAACCCTGTATACATGATACTGAGTTAAAATTAATGTTTACAGGCGTGATTTACTGCTTGCAGAAAGTAATTTACTTTTCTTCATGTCGTAGAAAGAAAAGAATAGTTTTGTTACTCAGCAGGTGTGAAGCCGAGAACGCTCATTTCTATGTGTAGTAATAGAGAAATATCACGAATTCTTCGCCGTCATTTTTGACGGCCAGGTACACTACTGTTGTTATAATTGAAAAGTAGTGGGTACCAAGCGGCAAGCTTCAGCTGGTGGGTTCAGTGCTATAAATATGAGTTTCATTAGATTATTTACAGCATTGACATATTCAGTTAGATTGGTTGTAGAGGAAATTAATTGCACAATGCACATTGTCTGTTGAGGGACAGACTCATCAGGTAAGTTGATGTTTTGTACCATGAACCGTGATGGTATGGAGTTTGTTTCCGAGATCCATGTTCGCCACTGTTAATTTGCACGCATTCAAGTCAGCCATGAATTTTTCTTTGTTCTTAGCAGAGATTCGAACGTGTGTGCGAGGGTCCGTTGCTGCTTCACATGTAGGTTCCATCCGTTGCTAGACGCTCGGGTGTTTAGTTACGGTAATAGTAATAGAAGCTGCACATGGACGGCTGAAGCCGGTTATAAGTTGATTTACGAGTTATGGAGGAGGCAACCGAAGCTGTGGAGGGTGCTGCTGCCAGCAACTAGTTTAATATTAAATAGCCTATCATAGGACGAAAGTATAGGTGTACTGAAGCATCGATAATATGTTCTCTAATTACGTTAAAAAGAAACCTGTCTGAATTTAATAATGCCATTCATTTTTCATCGTTATGGTTCTTTAGCTACTATGGCATTAATGAAACATTTGTCTGAATTATTACCACCTGTCTCCAGCGATAATATGGGAACGTACTGTTGAATTTCTTTTATAAATAACTCTCCATCAGCCGTCTAATTAGCAAGATTTATGTCAGTATGTTAAAACGAGTGCATGGCATTGCTTCCAAAGCGTCAATTGCGAAGAGATTCATTTGAATTTTTAAAGTGAACGACTCTATGTCCACAATACCATCACCGGGAAGTGCATCTGCTCATCCAATATGGATGCCTCTTCATCAACCGTAGTTCTAGCGAGAGCTAACATTAATAATTTAAGTGCAGCCTCTGCAGTCTCAGGGGCAAGATTTATGTTTGTATACGCTATATTTTATCTTCTTCAGTAGCGGCGTACAAAGTTCAGACCACAGCTATCGCTCGCTCAACTTACGGCTGGACCTTCAGCTCGGTCCCAGCGAAAGTCCGGATCGGCGGCTTAACGACACGCGAGCTGAATGTCTGCTCGTCAGATGAGCGTACGATTGTATAATGTGCTCTTGGTACTATTTATCGTATTTTTGTTTGGAAGCAGATTAACGGAAAAGCTATTCACGGCCAATCCGTCTTTATATTAAGGGAGTTAGTCAATTTATAGCACAGTTGTATTACACTTGTATATATGCACTTGCATGCACTTATACATACAACACCAATATTCACTTATGCAAATAACACCAATATTCATTTATACATACAACACCAATATTCACTTATGCAAATAACACCAATATTCACTTATACATACAACACCAATATTCACTTATATCACACTAAGATGCACTTACATCAAACTAGATGCATTAATATTACACTTATGCGCACCTACACGAGACGAAGTAGAACATTTGGCTTCAAAAGCAAGCTTCTAATATTAATTTTTTCTAATCACAGCCCAGAATTCTGTTTACTCATTGTATTGATGTACTCTGTGGTTTGGTGATTATTAATTTCATCTGTAACTCTTGCACCGAATCTCTGGCCGTGCATTGCCACTTGCCTGCTTTAAGTGGTCTGCATTCTGTTGACGATTATTCTTTAATTCTTACACAGATTCCGAATGCGAAGCACTGCAACTTTCCTACTTCAAATGGTGTGCATTCTGTAGGCCAGGGGTTCCCAACCGGGCCTTGGTTTGTTTTCATCAACTTTTGTCTATATGGTGCACATACGTATGAATTTCATCATTTATCGTCTTGTGAGTTATTTATTTCGTAAGGGGTGTGAGAAGAGAACATAATTATTATGAAATTTTTACAGGGGGTACCAGGCATAGAAAAGGTTGGGAGTCACTTTCAGGAGAACAGAACATTTCGAATACTGCTCAGTTCTTGAAAAATTGTCATTTCCCCACACTGCTTGTCCCCGCTCTCATTTCCACAATCACGGTTCGATTCCTTTCTTTCAAATGCCAATATCTTTTTATACACTCTCGATACATGCAAAGTTCCATTGAACTCACTCTTTTTAAACTTTTTGTGGAAAAGAGCATTTCTGTGACCACTTATCGGAAAGATGCCAAATCTACATCATGTTTGTTCAGACTACCTACCACTTACATAATTAAAGCTCGATTTATTTCCTTCAACCGCCAATTCTTTCTTTTTGCATAGTCTCGATACATGCAAAGTTGCATTGATCTGCCCGTACCGAGCTTCTTTGGGCAGGTGCGAAAGTGCCAGATGACCCTATATGTATGGGGTGCCAAATCTTGCGTTATTTTCATGGCATTATTGTATTGAAAAATTAACTTAAATCGATATATTGCACAAATTAGCATAAATTTAATTATTTATCTTCGCATACGTTAGTAATTTTGTAGGAGGTGCGAGAACATATTGAAAGTATTCCTGGAGTGCCAGGTATAGCACAGGTTACTAACGAGTTCGATTTTATATTTAAATTTTATCCAGAATCTCCACTGTGCGAAGCAGTTCAACGAGTCATTTTCAGATGGTCTTCGCTGTTGAAAATTTCATCATTAATCCTAACTCTTTATAGCAAAATTCGATTGATCATAATATATTTAATCGTGCAGACTTTACAATCAGCACCATAGCGGTGCATCCTGTGCAACATCAATATATATATATATATTATACTACCCGAATGCACTACAGCTTTTACACTTAAAAGCTCTTTGTAATGGATTGAGGCATTTGGCACTTACTGCTTAAGTGTCTATGGGGAATTAAGGATGAATAATTGAAACCAAACCCACGCCGACACAATGCGATTCTATTCTTTTAAGACGAACGTAAGGAGAGAAGGGCTGGCAGCCCGAAAGAGCTTGGATTTAATAATTCCTGGAATTCCATTTGCCGTCACAGTGCTAATTCCTGGTTGTTGGAAAGTACGAGAGAACGTGAGGCTGGTGAAATCTTTACGGAGGTTGAAGTGCAAAACTGTATTGAGGGAACATTCAACTGTTTGATACGTTAAGGGTTCGTAAGGATGCGAATCCAGGGACTTGAGTATGTCAGGGCGCGATTGAAGTCCCTGGGTGTGCATCCTTACAAGCCCTTAACGTACTTATCGACTTCAACAATACGGGAAGTGGAATGCTTCCCTCCTGGATAATGCCAAGTGTGAGTAGGGGCTAAGAATCTTGTATATTTCAGTACAAACTATTAGACGGCCATGAATATTAATAAACGACCTGTTAGGTCGACTATTATCTCGATCGACGTACCTAAAATCTGGTGCGTCTAAAGGTAAGGGCATTTAAAAATTGGCAAGAAGCCCTTAAAAACTTCATGGAAACCCCTAATCCTTATTTCTTTCTCCTAAAAAAAAAAAAAAAAAAACTCTACGGGTGATAAAACCTAGACATTTGTGGTCGACTGCAGCTGTATGCTCCTCTGGGGCCTGTATTGATGTACTCTGTGGTTTGGTGATTATTACATCTGTAACTCTTGCACCAAATCTCTGGCCGTGTATTGCCGCTTGCCTGCACAAACCAGTAGATGCATGTCTTCCGGTTGGGGGTGCGGTCAAGCTGACCCGCAGTAGTAGCAGACTAAAGCGTCTGACTTTTACTCTCAAGGCCACAGGCTCGAGCCTCGCTTCCAGCTAGGCAAGATCTTTGCGCGCTTGATGTGATCGGTCAACATCCGGTCTGCAAGTCGCTGTGGGTTTACTGACCTTCTCCAGCAATGGGGAGGGTTGGGGGTTGCAGATATTGTCGTACGGAGTCTCCCGCCACTGGCGCCATAAATCTAGACTTCTGTCGTCGACTGCAGCCGTATACTCCTCTGGGGCCTGTTGGTCTATATCTGCAGCACAAACCAGTGCGTGCGGGTCTCCCGGTTGGAGGTGCGATCAAGTTGACTTTACCTTTACCTTTTTACGCTTGGATCAGTTACAACCCTATTCTGTAGTTACCTCAGCTAATGAGGTTACGTTTTTGTTTCGTTTGTCTGTCTCTCGGTCTGCCATTAAGATAAATCAAGAAGTTATGCACGGATCATCATGAAATTTACATAGATTGTAGGTGCATTAGGAGGAACAGCTGAATAATTTTTGGTGAACATCCGTTCAACTGTGTGTTTGTCTGCCTGTTTATTCTCGGCAACATAACTCAAAAATCATAAACGAATCTCCACAAAATTTGCAGGATACGCTAGGAATGTTACGAGTAAAAAATGGTTTAATTTTTGTGACGATCTGTCGGTTTTTATGTTTGTTGGTAGTGTAATTCAAAAAGATTTGAACGGATCTTCATGGAGTTTGCAGGAAATGTTAGGATTGTTACGAATTTGAATGATGATCTGCCCACGATTTACTTTTGCGTGTACTATATGTTTTTCTTAATGTTTACCACAACATAACTAAAGAAGTCATGGACGGATTGTCAAAAAATTGCGAAAACTGTCAGGGATCTGAAGAGGCACCTATGACCAAATATTGGTGATGATGAAAAAAGAAGTTCTGGATTCCGGACCAATTTTAATATGTCATTAAAATCGGGTTGCTTGCCGGAGGTATGCGCTCTGAGAGTACTTCTCTAGTTTTACTTACGTCTTAATTAATGTCCATATTTTTGTGTCCGTTGTCATGTAGCCATCAACCGCGGTTCCTGTCTGGACTGCGGCCTGAGCCGTTACCGTGAAATGGGGCAGAATATACGATTACTTCTCCTAAACCACCGCTTTCGTTCGCTCTCCTGGGTTCCGCTGTGAAGAATATGTTTACATTTTAAATTTGGCCAAGCAACGGCCTCTTTCCCGTTAAACAAAGAAATTTCTCCTATGCAATGCTGGCACAGAGACAAAGACATCAACAAACTGTCAGGCACAGGAAGCCTAAACTACTGTTATCTATAGCTCCTTGATTTCGGAGTAAGGTGCTCTCAGTAATTATATCTCGTGCTGTGGTATTAAAAGTGTGAAATTAATTTTATTTCTCGGGACGATTAAAGCGTCAGAAGTTTTGGAATACATCGGTAAGCGTTAACCATATGAGGAACTTTGTAAAAATAGGTAGAGGCAATTTCACTGCATACTCAAAGCAAGCAGCAAATCCACATTCATTGGTTCGTGCTGTCGTTAGATGACCGTTATAGTCCATAAGGGTGTGCACGGCTGCAGTCCATCACAGATTGTCACAGTTTGGTGTCAGAGACGGAAGGCTGATGTGATTCCTGCGATCCCACGACCGTTTCTGATTAGAGGTCAGTACTCCCGCAGTGAAGCGTCAACACCAGAAACGTCGACGCCGCAAACTAAGCATCTCGGGAATAAATCATCTGTGTGTCGGGAAAGCAAACTTGTGGACTAAAGCATGTCAGCACAGCACTGTACTGCACCACCCCGCCATGGCATACTTTATAATTGAAGGTTTATGGAATTCTATACCTACAAGAAATCAACTTTTTAATAGGTCATTGAAGTGTTAAATTAGTAGCCCGAAGTATCTTGCTCTCTATTCTCTAAAAGAAATCTATATTTCAGTACTTCCCGGCGCATATCTCCTATCTCATGGTACTAGAAGCGGATCTTTGACTACTTTTAGCTTTTTGAGGTGCATTGAAATAGAAAGTGTCTGATTATGTTGTGTTTATTGTGAAATATTCAAATGAAAAACTTGGTGTCATATTTGGGACTTGCAGTTAAAAAATACATAAAAATCTGTTAAAGGGTTGAAATTTCCACATCATTGAATGGTGTCACTTCACTTAATTCTTTCGTGCTCCTTCGAATGATTTGTTTTCGTCTTCCTCTTCTCTTCCGTCTTGCTATAGGCTACCCATGCACGCTGATTCGGTGTGGAAACACCCCCATGCATAGGTTCCACGTTTCTCTCAATGTACTGCACTGCATATCCTGTTTTTCTTCCTTTCATTGATTGCTGCTTTATTGAATCAAGGAAACACCAAATATTCATCAAATAAGAACACTAATCATCTTGAGAACAACACCAAATAATATTTATCAAATAACACCAATCGTCTTCAGTACAACACGGACGCGGATACACGAGCATTAATCCCTGTGGCTGCTCGGAAAAATTTATGAAGCCATTAAAAATAAAATTCCAAGACTTCAGCATTTTCTCTGCCGCGCAGATATTTAACCCTTCACTATATATACGTATTGTTTATCAATATATGATTCGTACCCTAGATTAAAAGTCGTGCAGTGAAGGGTTAGCAAAAAATGCTGACACTTTGTCTGGTCATACCTTAGTCCGGGGCGTATTACGGTATATCTCTAGCTTGGCTGGATAGCATTCATATGCTGTTCTCTAGATTAGAGGTTATGCTTACGTAGATTTATGTAAGGATAAGCTATTTCCAACATTTGAACAAACCATATGGCCCTATCGGTAGGTATAGCCTACGCCAGTGGTTCCGAAAGTTCAGTTTTCTTTGGACCCTCTGCGACATTACCCTGCATAACATGGACCCTCGCCGTTAATTAAATTGGCATCAACTTAGTATATTACGTACTGAATGAGCATTGTAGATGTCGATGGCTTCCAAACCATTGTTTTTCAGTTAATACAGAACGACGGAGGCATCACAGCATACGCCTACAATATAATTACTCATGTCACGTGATATCCCAGATCAGCCCATTATCAACATAAGCGAGTTTTCACCTTTAACTCTCTTGAATTTCTTTTGACTCGCCCTAAATAACTTTTTGCATTGAATGATTGTTAGCATATTCTGTTTTCGCCGTTTAAAAGAAGAAAAATAAGTTTTTGATCGAGCAAAAGCATTTAGGGGTAACTAGCCATAGGTCTAATTGTAAATTTTCAATTTCAATAAAATCATGTAATAGGTTACCTTAGCTATAGCTAGGTCTTCGGAACATCTTTCCTTCGTGCTCACTTTAATTCTTTCTGACTTGCTGTTGCAATGCGCGTTGATGCTGTGCGAGAACACTCGCGTGCTTGGATTCCACCCTTGTATCGACATGCTGTATGCCCCCTCTTTTTCTTTCCTCGTGAAATCACCTTTGCTGTGGAAATATAAACTTAAAATACTCTATAAAGTAATAATCAGGATTTGTAATACTAGTAATAGTGTCTCAGGTCGTCTTGAAGTGACGGCTGAAAAGAATTACCTCGAATTCCTCCTCTCTCATATCCTCTTCGAATGCCTTTTCGAACGCAAATGCGACACTCTGTCTGCACGTCTTATTATTCGTTGTCGGGTAGCATCTCACGCGCTGGTAGCAACGTTTCTCATTATACTGACTAACCTGTACGGGCGTTGTTTTGAGGGTCAAATTTTCTCCTGTCTTATCTCCTACTGTGAGATAGGAGCAATATACATAACTAAATACACTATGCGCATTTTTATAGAGTGTTGATTGATGTCATCACTCTGCGTGAGCGATGCAAATATAAACGGCTAGCTTGTGATGATTGTATTACCTGATTTCTGTATCTAATGTAACTTAATTAATTAAGCTGTGCCTCATGTACTATATTCCTGTATGTGTACCTAGCAAGGTATATTTTTTGTATTTATTAGTTTACCTGCATTGAATACAGATGTTTTATTCTTGTGCTTTCCGAACATTTTTTCTCTCGTTTTGTGCTCCATGCTTGGGGTGGGGGGCGCTGAGATTGGGGAGATTCGGTGTTTTCCCTTGTGGGATCAGGAAAAAATCTATACCCGTAGAAGATATCTTTGGAAAACATGGAGTTTTCGGAAGTCTTTGATGACCAAGAGGACGGGAGTGGCTCTTCTGTTCCGACTTGTGCTGTAGATTCTTGCGACTTGTTGGGTCATTTTTGTGGTCGGTCCCCTCAGTGAGCATATGTAGGATTAGTGGGCAAACTACGGCCCGCGGGCCACATCCGGCTCATTCGTCTTTTTAATCAGGCTCCTCTGCCGAAAATTTTGGGTTCTTACACGTATTAACCCATTTTAAGCGCTTGTTGCAAGATTCATTCTAAAACGGCATATCTGTAGCATCAATACTATTTTTTTAATGCGCTGCACGCTGTGTTCATTAAAAGTGAATGTAAGTAATACGGTAGAGCTGTATTTCTTTTTCTGTTTCTTATCACCCGCGAGCGAAGCGAAGAGAGGTGATGGTGTTTTCGTCGAAGATTTTAGTATATATATTACTTATGATGGCATATATATATATATTTGTGTAAGTTGGCAGCAGGTCATTCATTAAGCAGGTTTCGTTGAACGAAAGATGACATTGCGTTTTAATTACTTTAATTTCCAACCTTTCCAAGTGTCGGAAGCTACGTTTTACTTCTTCA
>LQNS02278102.1:5277582-5288380 GCA_001587735.2 Parhyale hawaiensis | reverse complement strand
AAGCCATTAGGTGGAAAAGCTATTTCTTATGCTGAATTCAAGTCTTATCACATTCAAGACTTGAATGCAGCATAGAAAATAGCATTTCCACATAATGGCCTAAAAAAAATATGCGGCGGGACCCCACCTAAAAAAACAAGGCACGAGCCGTCCCTGCACAAGGATGATGGCTTTTCGGATCGTAGAGTAGGCCTATGACCGACTTCTAGGGTACCTATAATAGATCTGGGGCATCTCAGCCACGCTCTGTTCTTATGACGTCAGATTACAGCGCTCATGATCTCCAGGTCACAGTGCATGGCTGAAAGCTTGCTCAGATTTTTAGCACCGGAGCTACGTCCTGTGACTGGCATCCTTAAGCGAACTGTCTTGACTCTTGGTCGACCGAAGCTTGGCTTTTGTTAGCATTTTTAAAATCTCGTAAAGACTTGTTCTTACGGTCAAAATGACTCGTATCTCGACTAATGCGCTAAGTTTGTTAATTCAGCCGGTGTCTTGTATCCCCCTCTTGGTTGGTAAGATATTATTTTCCGGGATCTTGATTCTACTGTGTAGACCTACTATAGTCAGCCATAAATGACTTTTGCATTTGGATGATAACCCGTCCGTTGACGCCGGGTGTGCAGTTTCAACAGCTCTGCCAAGCAAGGCAGTGTTACCGAAAAATTCAAATAGGTCCTGAGACTAGGTCATTTGGTCATTTGTGCTGCTTAACTGTAATAACGGCTTCTGAATTTTCTTTATGATCCGTCCGTAACTTTGTTGACAATGTTCTGACAAACATTTTGACAAGTATTAGTCGAGCACCAAACGGACAAATCTATTATCGCCAAAAATTGTGGGTCATTTGTGCCTTTTAACATTGTCAACAATTCCTGCAAATTTCATGGCGATCCATCGATAACAGTTTGAGTTATACTTCTGACATATATTTTGACAAACATTTAATCAAACACACATACGGACAAACCGATCATCACCAAACTATGGTTATTTGTGTATTTTTATATGTTGAATATTTCTTACAAATTTCATGAAAATGTGTCCGTAACTTTTTGAGTTATGTGACTGACTAATACAAAAACAAACATGGAGTCCTACAAACCGACGAAGAAATCAAGACATAGATTTGGTCATTTGTTGCTAATAGTAACCCTAAGATTTTCTGCATAATTCGAAAAGATCATTCAATAACGTTTTGAGTTATGCTTCCGAGAAAAAAAGGCAGACAAACAAACGGTTGAACGGATCTTCACCGAAAGTTAATCATCTGTTCCTCCTAACATGCTTGACAATCCCTGTAAATTTCATAAAGATCTGTCCATAACTTTTTCAGTTATCTTGGTAACAGTCACACTAGCAGAGAGATAGGCAGACCGACAGACTCGAGAGAAACATAACTTCCTTGACGGAGACAATAATAAAATCCTAAGTTTAACTTCTGTTCCATTAAACTTCATCATCCCGTCATCTCTTCCTCACGATTAGCCCGTTGCACCCGTACCAAAAGTATTTTTAGCAGTCCATACAGCTTACTGTAACGAAGCAAAAGCGGTTGCCGTATTGGCGACAGCTTTGTACCTGCCGTGCGTGTCCAAAAACAGCCACTGCCAACTGCACCCTGTCTGTGAGGATGTTGTTCAGTCTGGTATGTAGTTTGTGTTGAGCTGCAGGTACAGCCTGTAGAGGCAAGAATTTTGACTCGGGGGGAAGGGGGCACACAGACTTTAAAAAATTGACTTGCGGGCCTTGCCAGCTCCTGATTTATACCTATCAAAGACAACAAATAACATATATTGTTTGCAGATATGTAATTTTTAAACAGGGCTTATAATACGAACTTAAGATGACTAAGATCCCAAAGCGTTCCGCGGGCCGGATTAACCAGACTGATGATCCAAATGTGGCCCGTGGGCCGTAGTTGACCCAACCCTGGTAGACTATAAATGCTGATAATATCGGTGAAATCGGAAACAACTGTAGATTTTCGGAGAGATCGCTGAGGGGGTACTTCGCAGTTTATTTTTTATCTTGAAAATCATAAGCAGATCTCCCTCATAATTGCGCAGAAGAAAGGTATTAGTATTTGGGTTTTGCGCCGTGGTATTTTAGTTAGCAAATGCAAAGAGAAACGCACAATCTAAGACAAAACAATTCGCCAACTCAAGAAGCTGCATTCTCATTTCTTAAATAAGCTATGACTTTTTGCTAAAACATGAATTCTCCTAGCAGATACTGAATTTATACAACGTAAGGTATGAAGCTATCATCTATGAATGCTGTTGATGTCGGTGAAATCGAGAACAGTTGACGATTTCAGAAAAATCACAGAAAGGTACTTGGCAGTTTTTTTCGAAAAAAAATCTTAGAAAATCAAAGTTGGCAGATACTCCTCTAATTTGCACAGAAGAAAGGTATCAGTATCAGGGTTATTGCACCTTGATATTCCAATTCCCAAATGAACAGGGAATCGCAAAATTATTTTGTCGTTTTTTTTATTTAATGCAAGTCCCCCAAATTACACCTTTACATCAAGAAAGCTTCCAACTGCTGCTTTTGGCACAATTATGACCCGATTTATTTGATCCAGTTGCCAATTTCTTTCTTTTTGCACATTTATGTGGTATGCAAAGTTACAATCAGTTCTCCGCTTTGTATTTGCGTAACGCTATGAACTGTGTCGTAAATGCCGAAATTTCTAGAAGATTTTTGTCGGCGCTGCCATTTACGCAACAATGACCCGATTTCTTTTATCCAAGCGCCAGTTTCTTTGTCTTTGAATATTCTTGTGGCATGAAAAGTTTCATTTATTTGGCTCGTTTTGTACGTGTGGAGTATTTTCCAACGTGTGCTATAAATGAAATCGCTTCCCGATGATTTTTCATACCGTTACCATTTACACATTTTTTTACTCTATTCCACTAGTCGAAACGAACTTATAGACTATAAATGCTGGTAATACCGATGATATTGCAAACAACAGCCTATTATAGAAAAATTGTTGTTATTCAAGGTACCTTGCAGTTTGTTTAGAAAAAATCCTAAAAAAATCATCAGCAGATCCTCTTCATTTTTGCGCCCTCACCTGGGAAATCCACATGCACTGGTTTGTGCTTCGGGTATTGGCCCACTGGCCCCAGACGAGTAAGTGTAGTTGCAGTCGACCTCGGGTCACCATGAACTATGGCGCAAATTTGACGGAAGGAACAAATGACCCGAGACCCCCCACTCCCTCATCTCTCAAGAAGGCAGTTCCGCCACGGCGCCGTGCATGCACACACAACTGCCGAGTCAGCACACTAAGAACTGTAAAGAGCTCGCTGCCTGGCTGGGCATCGAACGTGCGAGCGATACAAGGTGTTAGCGCTGAGAACGGAAGCATGCTGCTACCGTGGTGGTGTGACACATTTGGTTCTCGTTACAATGCAGTATAAGGATAAGTACGCGGTGGTATGCCCATTCCCAAAGGCAGAGGGAAAGTCACAATCCAAGACAATAAAAAATGGGCAAACTCAAGTTGAAATATTCTCATTTTTAAAATACGCTATAACTTTTTACTAAAACATGAATTCGCCAAACCGATACTGAATATGTACTATAGACGATAAATGCGGACAATATCGGTGAAATCGGAAATAACTGGAAATTTGAGAAAAAATCGCTAAAGGGGTTCTTTGTAGGGTTTTCGTACAGAAAATCTCCAAAAATTTAAGTTAGTAGATCCTTCTCATGTTTGCATGTCAGAAAGGTGTACTGTATTCCCGTTCCCAAATGCAAAGGGAAGCGCATAATCCATAATAAAAGACTTCTCCAACCGAAGATGCAAAAAAAAAAAAAATTACAAGCTGTGACTTACTAAAACGTGAATTCACAAAACCAGTTTTCAGTATGGCGTAGATCGACCAGAGGTGGACAAACTTTCTGACTCTGTGGCCACTCGTTAGAACTTTAAAAAATTTACGGACGTGCCGGGCCGCGAATTTTTTTTTCCTGAACCTTTCAGCAAGTACAGTCTCACGGCAGCCAATGGCGTGGCAGGTCACAGGCCATAGTGGGAGGGGTGAAGGGTGATGGTTTGTGATGGTGTTGCACTCAGAAGTATACCTTGAAAAACTATTTAAATTCACAATTTACGTGCCGTAAATTTTATTATAATGATTAATAGGCATCAATTAAGGTGTGTGATGTACTTGAACTTCGTTTAAATCTGAGCAACATGTGAAAATTGCTCGTGTGTTAGCAGCTTATATTGAGTCTCTGTGTATTTTATGTACATGTTATAGGGAGTAAATGTCACCGAACATATTGCGTGCAATGCCTAGCCAATAAGTGAATTGAATCACTCATACATTAAATGGATAGGTTTGTTTTAAGCTATGTTACACTAGGCAAGATTCTATTAGTTCAATGGAGAGTAATGTTAAAGAGATGCGTGCATAACTATAGAAGTTTACTACGTTTTCTTTCTGAAGTATTGCATAGGTTATGTTCTCAGTTCCGTTGTAGAGAGGTAATTTTTGAGTGTCTTGTAATAAGTGCTTAAATTTTGAGTTAATATATCAAAGATCCCAAAACCTTCGACGGGCTAGCTTAAAAAGACTAACGGGCCGTACATTGCCCACCCAGCTGTAGATTCGTGCCAAGCAAGTGAAATGATGCTACGGGTTCTGTGCTTCTACGAGAAATCTAGTGAAGTGATTTAAGTTTATCTGACGTTTCATCCCAGGTGCCCCAATTTTTACAACAATCGCAATAATGGCATTTGTGAACTTCCGGGGCCGCGATGCTTCTCAGTAATTCGGCAAAGTAATGAATAATAGCATAGGTCATAGATAAAAAATATGTTCACTACGTGGAGTCTCTCATTATACTAATTACCATCATATCAATAACAATTTTCAAAACTAATATTTTGCACAAAATAAATAATAACTAAATGGATAATTTAACAATAATTGAAAGCTTTATATTTCCCCTTACTGCTAAACGCTCTTTCAAGCTGTTCCATACAGCCTCTGGACGCAATTGTATAACCTTAAGGAACCCACAATTCTGTGAACATAGGTTGTGACACATTTGGTTCTCGTTGCAATGCAGTGCTGGTCATCATAGTTACTATCTCATTACTTATTAGTGCATATAACATAGCCGGTATTCCTCTACTATGCAGTGCTACTGTTATTCTGCTACCGTCAGTTATACTGCTGTATTGCACGTAGAAAATCCCAGGTGCCCGCGCGCCTGCTACTGTTATTCTGCAGTGAGTTATACTGCTATATTGTACGTAGAAAATCCCAGGTGCACGCGCGCTTGCATTTCAAAGACGAGACTTATCATTAGTCACCGTCCGGCGACACGAGAGGCATTCCGCCAATGCATGCATGGAACGTGTCCGCTCATGTCGCCCGCCACCCGATCGCCCGTCATATTGTCTGTCGCCCGTTGCTGTACAGTCTGGCAACTTGTAAAGTGACCTGTTGACAGCTGTTGCATCCGAGGAATTCATGGCTTCCGGTGACGAATCCTTTGAATTTGATTCCATCTGATGACCATGAATTTTAGGACTTTTTGATAAACGTAGGAACTTGGCGGGTAACGTAATAAACGTCGTCCGTCTGAGTTGCTGTCTGATTATTTATTCGAATTATATAGTTAGGGCCTATTGATTTGGTTTCATTTCTGTTAAGTTGTATCTGCATTCATTTGTGTTTCTATAGGTTTTGTATGTATATCATTTTTCTCTATTTACATTTCATAAGTTGGTATCGAAATGCTATGATAAACACCAACAACGTGCGCTTATAAGTTTAAAGTTTCATCCATTTGCAGCTAACGTGCCCCGCTTCCCTACTTCCATAACCAATAATCAGTCGACGCAGTCTTCTTGTTTGGCTTAGATTAGAGAGCTGGCTGTAGACGGACCAACAGACCCATTCCCAGAGAGGAGCCGGGACTTACGCCCCGGACCTCTATGAGCTATTGCCATTAAGTCAGAACTACGGAAATATCGGAGGAAAAAAAGACGAAGAGAATAAACTTAGCAGCCAACTAACTTGACTGCTAACATTTTGACATTTCTCTTGATATGCACACAAGCTTTGCTTACAAAGATACGGCGGGATATACAGACGATTCGCTAAATCCTTATGTGAACCGTCCTTTTAATGATAACGAGGACTTCAAGTTTTCAGGACTTCAAATTCACATTGTTTTCGCTTTCATCAGGTATTATGGACACAGAATTAGGACTTAAGTTTTGAAAAAAAAACCCTAACTTTTACATTGTTACCTTCCGACTTCATGGAACCTATAGATAGCGTACGCCCTCGTTCTCACGCGATGCATGTCAAACTTTCGGCAGATTATGGTCCTGCCACATCAGTTATGGTATCGAAGTTCCGTCGCGCACACACCGTCCAATAGCAGCTGGGTTCGTTCCGTGTAGCCAGTAATGCGGACCCAGTCTACTGAATCCCAAACTTTGCCTTACTATCAAAAGTTTAAGTAGCATTATTATAGTTATCCTCCGCTGAGCTTGCACCTGATGGTGAGCGTGCAATCAGGCCGTGAGATCCGTATCGACTTGAATTGATTTGATTTATCTTTGTGGCTAATGGAGAGTTTTTATGTAGATCGGTGTCGTAGAATATTACTCCATTACCGTTAGTTTAACTCTGTTCGTACCACATTGTCGTATTCTGCTGCGAAGGTTCTCTGTCTTATCTATATTATAACTATGTAGAGCACCCGCGCTGTCAAAAATGACAACGAGAAATTTGTGAAGACTCGTCTTCTAATAATACTAATATGGTTCTGAAGGAAACGCTACAGAGGCCAAGTAAAATTAGCATAAGAAATTAGTGCTCTGTCTTTTAATTCAGCTAGGCTGCACAATAGTCCCCTCCCCCTCAGAAGAAGTGCAGAAAAACTTTTATATTAGCAGGTAGCGAAGCATTACTTAATAATTTTAATTCCCTGTCTCATATCCTAACTACCGAAGGATAAGCATTTAGTACATCTAGGTTTTTTTGTTGAAGCGAAAACTCGTATCCTAGCTACCGAATGATAAGCCTTTGGTGTATATAGGCTTTTCTGTTGAAGCGAAAACTCTCCGTCAAAAAAAAAAAGACAGCATGTTGGAAAAAATAATAATTGTGTCTGCTGCGCCGTGAAAAATCATCGCTTCGTCTGTGCTTCATTGATCTGCTATTAAGTTTATATGTCATGAACTGAGAGCAAACATGTTTCGATGTATGGAGAAAGTTATATAAATAAGATGCATGGCCGCTCAAAAAGAAGCTGTAAATATCTCTTGTTGTTTCGTTGCAAGAACTGTTTCAAACAAGAAGTGCGCTGTAATAGGAATTCCACTTCTGCCATCTACTGCAACCTGGTCATCGATCTCTATGTAAACGCGGCTCAATAACAAAATCAGCGACTTGGCCTATTTTTCGCCTGTTGATTTCATTAAGAGCGTGATACGAAACATGGAAATACGTAAACAGATAAACACACGACAGTGTTTATCACTTCCGGAGGTCATGTTTTTATCGGCTTTGTCTGACTGTCACCAAGTTAACTCAAAAATATATGGGCAGATTTTTCTAAAATTTACAGGGATTGTTTAGGTATGTTAGGAGGAATAGATGATTAACTTTTAGTAAAGAACCGTCCATCCGTTTGTTTGTCTCCCTCATTTTCCCCAATCCCATAACTCAGAAAAGGTATGGACGGATTTTGATGAAATTTATACGAGTTATAAGGTACATTACGAAGAGTGAATGACCAAAGTTTTGGAGTGATCTGTTTGCTCGTTCGTCACTGTTTTAATTTGATACTTGTTAGAACAATAACTCAAAAAATTATGAACGGATCCTAATGAAATTTATAGGAGTTTTAAATGTTAAAAGACATAAATGATTAAAATTTTGGTGCATATCGGTTTCTTCGTTTGTATGCTTGACCATAGACCGCAACAGTACTTTACTCTTAGGTCTGACGCTGGCGGCCAAAAGTCGGCAACGGAAAGTGGGATTTTCTCAAGAGCTATTCTTTTCCCAATACTGAAGAAAAAATTCCAAGGTCCACAATGTTTTTCTTGCGGAGAAGATATCTTGGATTCGGCGGGGACGCACTTGGGCGCTCGCCTGCATGACCGTGGCTGGACATGTTCATAATAGCTATTGAGAAAATCCCATTTTTCTCATTTTTGGCCGCCAGCGTCAGAGACCACTTCGACCTAAAAGTCAAGTACTGTTGTGGTCTATGGCTTGACTAATGGTTGTGATAATGTTTGTTAGCAGCGTAACTCAAAAAGTTACGAACAGATCTTCATGAAAATTGCATAAGCTCTTAATACCATCAAAGGGCACAAATTATAAATTTTGGAGTTGATATAAAGAAAACCGAAGTTTCAAAGCCAAATTGAATTTTTCGTTACCGTTGCCTCGCTTGGCGGAGGTATGTGCTCTCGAAGTGCTCTAGTTATATTGTTTGATGATTGATTCTGCTTCTACCTCCGTTAGTTAATTACTATGACCGTAATGCTTTCATCAGTATTAGATAAGGGGGAAATCAAGGCTCCTCTGACGTATCCCACATACGACCCCTGTTCGAATTTAAGCTGCTAATGCTCGCAGGTCTTAGGTAGAAGATTTACTGCCTGACTTGGAACATTTTTCACTCTTCGTAGGTGTGATACGGGCCTGGGTGCTTCATCATTGATGGACGCATCTTCTGTTCTGTAGAATTTCTACATGTTCTTCCAGTATTAAATAGGGAGAAATTAGGATGATACGAGTCTGAGATATCATTGAAGAACAGTGCTTCGCTGTGTGAAATTTTCACAAGTTCCAGCTAGTAATAATGATGCTCTTCTCAAACCATCATCATCACGGCTTTGATTAGACATAAATGCGTCGTCCAATTGCTCTTTGGTTCAGCCCGGCAGTCGTCGAGTAAGACCAAAGCCTTGTAAAGTACAGGCCTGGGCAAGAAGCTTCATTAAAGAGGAGGGAGCCAGGAGCCTCGTCCGTGAAGTTCAAGAGTCGCTTATGGCTGCAGCCAGTCACCGTATGCACCAATCGCATATTAGTAAAGAGTCGCTTATGGCTGCAGCCAGTCATCGTATACACCAATCGCATATCAGTACATCGGTAGGTCTGCTGCTTCCCCCTAAAACTCGCTGCTCTCCAGTCACTTCCACCAGTGAGATTCATGTACGCGTCTTACAGCCACAAAAGATCTGGTTGACTCGCTGGCGCATCTGTGAATGAACCGCAGGGCTCCCTCCTCTATTGAAACCCCTTGGGCCTGGGTCTCAAAAATTGTCTGATCGTGTACAGTCCCAAGTCAAAATATTGTACGCGGCCTGATATTTTTGGTTCCTCCTCTGCATATTTCGGACATATCTGGGTAGAAACCTCAATTTCAACGACTTACAGGTTACATATTACGGTACTTTCGGTGTTCTATCCAGATAAGAGCGGGTACCAAAAATGTTGGGCTGCGTCTAATGATATGTCGAGGGACTGTAGCGATCAGACCCACTCGGTGACGTAGAGACTTGCCTGTACTTTATGAGGCCTTGGTAAGGCTCACGTCTTGCCACGATCACTTCAGACGAATCAAAGATATATGAACACTGGTCCAAATCATTGTTCACCTTGAATATATATTTTAGAAAATGTGATTTGAATGAGAAATTCGAACTTCAAGTAATTTAGGCCTGTGCCCAACCGACGCTAAAGCGAGGCCATGCGACTTTTGCGCGAGATATGTTGCCTGTGACCGATAGCATTGCACGGTGTGTCATGATCTGGGTTGCTTCGGAGGGGGCAGAAGATCGCTGAACTCGACGTTATTTTCATTTTTTTTTTTTCTTGGTGTAACAAATTTATTGCGCCGCACGTCGTTTGTTGCACTGGTGTAGCGCAGGCATTAGGCTGTTTAGGGCAGTGTTTCCCTAGCTAGTCAAAACTATTTGAAACACGTAATCCCTGCTATTTAAATAGCCTCAGCTTCGTAGATTATACCCTGATGAACTGCAGTTATATCTGTAGATATATGTAGCTTCAAGCGTACTGTCACTTGACACTCTCGCTACGATGGGCGCCACACGTGGTTGGTGCTCGCTCATAAACTAAATTATTTTTATAAAAATGCTGACGTAGAAAGATGCCTCCGAGACACTGAATGGAAAGCAGAGAAAGTTGATGATAGGGACTTGTTTTAATGTCTTTACCTTTACTTTTGAATGTTCAAGTAACAAATATCAAGCATGATAGTGGTGGTCCTAGAAAAAAAACAATATTGCACAAATAAATGATTACTTATCGCATGTCTAAGAATTGCGATCAACGTGTTAATAAAGTGGAATGAGTAACATATAACACCATGCTAAACGTACAATTACTAGGATACTGCGAATTTTGGTCGCTTGCCGTAAATTTCTACATTTAACTTTATACCTTACTTCGAATGATTCTTTATATTAAATTTTTGTAATCTTATGTTGTAGTGACCGTTTATAAAATTTGACGTTTTCAGTATTTAAAACAGTGATATTAGGGAGAAACTATGTCAATAATTAAACTTTCCAAACAAAAAGTTTTACTTAATAGTTGAATAAAACGTGCGGCTTTCCTCTTATAACAACAAATTAGTGCCCTCAGGGGCATATTGTGGCGGGCCGTTTCCCTGCCACAATATGTTTGGGCATCACGCACCCAAGGTTCCCGAGTGCCTTATCCGCAGGAGATGTTGCAGCTTGCCGCAGTTCCTGCTGACGAGGTTAGTA
>LQNS02278102.1:5265469-5277440 GCA_001587735.2 Parhyale hawaiensis | reverse complement strand
GGTGGAAGGACACAAAAGGGGCTGACCACTTGAGTGTCTCCTACTATACTTTGCGCCTTTTTCACGCCAGTAGTAGCGCACTGAGCCAACCGAGTTTTTCCGGCAGGAATACCGAGATAAAATATTACTACTAATGAAAAGCGTAATATTATTTTCGGTTGACTCATGAATCGCCTCGCTGCGTCTAGGGTGGTTAAACACTGAATCTAATAATAAAAACAACAAATTAGTTATTAATCAGTATCATCAATGCAAGTAAAATCTGTAAAATATCGGCATAGAAACTTGAAACGTCACGAACCAGTTACAGGACCGTGCGTGAACAAGCCGTAGAGGCGTGGGTTCATATGCACCCCAATCGGACACCCTGGTTTGGGGTAACGTGTCTTCGCAAAGCACTGATTTCTACTTTAAACGTTTCAGACCTATTACTCTCAGTATTTTTTTTTTTACTTTTTTTGTGCAAACAAACTACGATATCTATGATATAGTTACGATTTAACTCGAGCCATTGCCTGGACTTTTCGTATGATGATTTGGCCACAAACTCCAATACTATGAAACCGATGTACAGTGCAATAAAATTCCCGTAACAGATGTTCATATCTCGTGCCAAAGAAGGTTGTGACAAACGCCGACCAATTCCTGTAATTACAGAATACAAACGGTCCTTCATTGCTGGTACAGTTCCGTAACTCTGCTGTGATTGCAGATGTTGGTGCTCTGTTTAGTGCATATCGATGTGTCTTATTCCTCTGTCGCCCGCTGGGTAGCCCAACTCGGCACAAAGTGGGGTTAGTAAAGAACACTCTAAGTATCATTGGTTAAACCAGTTAAATCAGCCTTGGGTTGTGAACGCAATGTTTAGTTGGAAGGGAAATGTCTCCACTAACTCAGTATCTGAAGCGGTATTATTTTATAATGCATGGACGGTAAATAAATCTGCGGATATTATCATGATGGCTAAGCCAGTTAATTAGTGGGTTGTGAACGCAGTGTTTAACATAGAGTGGAATATCTCAGTTACTGAGTGTATATCGAATAGAATTTGCAAAATAGGGCTGCTGCAACGGCATCTTTTAGCTTACAAGCCGAATATGAAATGTTTTTCGTAATTTGTTCAACGAACCGAAGGATATCGTTGTGGAGATTTAAAAATTTGTGATGCACAGAATATTCTTAGATAAGCTAATATACACCTGGATTTGAACAAAATATTAATTTATTTTATCGTTCACAGCTGATATACCTAAAGAGATTTCCTTTTTGCTTGAATTATAGAATTGTAAAAATCTCGTTACGTAAAAAAAAAACAGGAATAGCCATTGCCCAGAACCAATTTTCTAATCTCTCCTCGTTCGTCTCCTCATCTTCTGTCGATGTTGGAGTGTGCCATGCATTGCGCATTTGTTGCCAAAGCTGTGAGAGGCCGAGACTTGAACTCCGTCCCGCGCCACTCGAGACAAAGTACCTGTAGCTGAGTCAGGGCTTGACCCGGAGTACTATGTTCCTCAGCTGTACTAATTCTCTCGCATTCATCACAGGATCATGTTCAAGTAGTAAGGCAGCCTTGCAGCTTACTGCTCCATTTTTATAGGCTAATCCAGTTATTCAATAGGTAATGAACACAATGTTTAACATGGGGTCACATTTCTCTGGCATTGACACTTCCTCCTTTCGAAAAAGGGCAATATAGAACACGCTAAGTGCCATTGGTTAAGTCAGTTATTCAATGGATCGTCAACGCAGTGTTTAACCTGAAGCAAATATCTCTTAACAACAAATTTACCGTTGAAACTATAAGGTACCCGCATACGAAAATGCGTAATGAATTCCACGCTGGGTATTGCTTGCTAGGACTACTTTACGCTTCACACCGTTTCCCACGCTATGCTTAAAGGGGAAACTATTTCAAACGAGACGTCTTCTCATCGGGTATAGTCCGGCAGCCAATTTTTTTTTTTTTTGTTTGTTTTGGTGAACCTGAATTTTTTGTCCAAACAGTGTTTTTTTTTATGGATTCTTTACCACTAGACCCGATATTTGAAAAATCCAAGTGATGCCGGCCTGGCACCCTTGGGCATTCTGATATATTGGCATAAATCCAAAATGGCCGCCGATATTCTAAAGAAGTCATAGCTCTCTTTCTAGAAGTGATACTTGAGCACTGTAAATTCCAAATTAGGGTTTTTCAACTGAAGGACAACTTAAGGAATCCACTGAAACTACTTCCAGTACATTACGGCAAATCCTCATCTGCATAAATCTAATATGGCCGCCCAGCAACTATCGACCAATCAGTCTTACATCGGTCGTCAGCAAAACAATCGAACGCCTCTTAAAAAAAGGGCATCACTGATCACCTGAGCATGCAGCAGCTCATATGGAAGAAGCTACTTAACAAACCTACTGGACTTTTTCTCAAAAGTTACCGATATTAAATATGAACAAAAGGGCATAGACCTTGTGTATCTGGACTTCCAAAAGGCTTTTGACGAAGTCCCCCATCAACGGCTAATGAAAAGATTGAATGCATATGGCATCCAGGGAGACTATTTACGATGGATCAGGGCATGGCTTGCGGGTCGGCAACTGCGAGTAAAGCTAGAAGGAGAAACGAACGCCTTTATGCACGTTTCATCAGGGGTTCCCCAAGGTAGCGTGCTTGGCCCACTTCTGTTCTCAATTTACATCAATGATCTCGATCTCAACATCTGTAGTAAAATCAGTAAATTTGCGGACGATACTAAACTATGTCATCCTGCCACGAAAAGAGCCGAGCTCCATCAAAACCTTGAAACTACCTCATGGAATGGAACACAACGTGGCAGATGAGCTTTAATGTCTACAAATGCTCAGTTATGCACATACGGCTGATGAACCCTTCACCCCCATTGCAAATGAACGGGGGGGTATTGGCTACTGTCACCCAACAACTTGACTTGGGAATCACTATTGCACACAAATTACAACACTGTCAGCAAGTTGACAAGAGTGTGAAAATGGCAAGCAGAGTACTTGGTTTCATCACCAGAAATTTTGCATATAAGTCCAAGGACATCATCGTTCCCTAGAACAAGGCGTTAGTGCGGCCACACTTAGAATTTGCTGTCCAATTCTGGTCGCCACATCTGTGTAAAGATATCGATAACATGGAAAGAGTCCAACGCGGGGTAATGAAATTGATACCTCAGCTGCGAAATAAGACGGTTGAATGTCGCCTAAAAGAACTGGGTCTGATCTCTCGAGCAAAGACGACTCAGGGGGCAACTAATAGAAACATTCAAGTATTTGAATGGCTTCAACAACGTAGTACCTACAACGGGGCGCTTTGAAAGAGACCTCAATGATCGCTTGAGAAACAGCGGTCAAAATCTCAAGCATAAAGCTCGAAGAACGACCTTAAGTCAGCAGTTCTTTCCGTATTTCATAGTCAGCATTTGGAATGCACTCCCTTCCGATGTTGTTTGTGCGGAGTCAGTCTACGCGTTTAAAAATCGTCATGACATACATTGGGAGAGACGTCCTCTACAGCTAAGACCTCCTCCAGGAGGCGCAAACTCTTAACGGCCAAAGATTCCGAGGCCACTTTAATCCGTCTTCTTCTCTCTCCCGCTCCAGCTACACAGTTTGATGTCTCTAAGCTCCGCATGTCAGCTGCTCTTGATCGTGATTACGTGCATTCATGATAGCCTCTTTTGGCAGGGACTCTTTCCCCCCCTTTTTTTCCTCTTTTCTCCAGTCCTCTATATCCTACTAACATAATGGCAAAAGCTCATAGAGGACCAGGGCGTAAGTTCCGGTGTCTTTTGGGAATGGGCCTGCCTATTGGTTCCTCTACTGCCGCCTATCTAATCTAGAAAAAAATTCGATGCAAAAGAGCCGATCATTCCTTCTGGAAGTGATAAATGAGTGTTGTAAAATTCCAAATTAAGGTTTGGCAACTCAAGGAATCCATTTAAGCTATTTCCAGAACAGAAGGGAAAAGCCTCATTTGCATAATTCTAAAATATCACAATATCGAAGTGCATGAGTCTTCTTGCGTAAAAATAATATCACTGCAAAATAACGGAAACCAAGCAAATACGTCCTTAAGGTAAATTATATCACCTATACACAGAAATACCCTTTCTCTGTGATAAACTAGTTTGAAGATGCAGTCATTGAAAGTTTTATTAACTATTCACTCCACAAACTACTGTATAATATCTTTGTCCTGTTTCCCCTTGTGAAAGTTTTATTAACTATTCACTCTACAAACTACAGTATAATATCTTAGTCCTGATTCTCCTTGTGAAAGTTTTATTAACCATTCACTCCACAAACTACATTATAATATCTTTGTCCAAGTTTTTCAAGAGTACTACAGAGTACATAAAATAAATCTGCTGATATTCAAATGTAAAACCCCTTCAAACATCTCAAGATGATCTCTAGAGTGCAATAAGAAACAAGTCAGATATTATAAAAATATGATAAAGCATTTCAAGCTACATTAGGGAATGCCACTTCTATAGCGTTGTGCATCATCATCATCTGCACTGTCATTAAGTTCATCATGTTCTGACAGTTCATGGTAGCAGTCTGCTGCTTGACATGGTACAGAATATAGTACAGGGAGGCCTTCCACTTGCACAACGGCAACCTGTTGTGTTGTAAGGCTTCTCACTATGGCAGGCGCAACGTATCATATTGAGCGCACTCTTTGGGCAAGGGGCACTTCATCTGGGACTGATGTGAGTAGCAGACACTTAGAGCTGTTGTGAGTAGCAGATACTTAGAGCTGTTGTGAGTAGCAGACACTTAGAGCTGTTGTCATAAATGTAGCCGTGTTGCAAAGGTTCAAGGGGAGGAGGATGTGAGTCCAGAGCATGTTTCCATACTCATGATTGTAGGGAGGCACGCTTCCCATTCTCCAGGAATGCCTCATTGGTTGGAGGCAGTGATTGAAGTTTTGGCAGCCTTTCCGCCCATAGCATGCACTCATAAAGAAGGATGCTTGTACTGAAACATCTGCTAGCTGGGCATCTTCATCGCCAAGGCAGGATGAAGAGTACCCAGCCTTCAATTCTGTCAGTGCCCTTGACTTCTCAATACCAGAGCATCAGGCAACTGTGTCACTTCCTGATAAAGCCTGCATTGCTAGAATGTCTGGAAAGATTTCAATATGTTGCAACACTGAGCGACGTATGTCAATTATAGTCCGTCCAAAGCCTGGGGACTCCATTGTCATAGGCATGATGAGTTGCTGCTCATATGTGTGATGGAGTAGAAGTACAAAAACGTCTCTGTCATCTGCTATCACTGAGACACAACATTCAGATCCTTTCTTGTGATGATTGCTTGTTGCGCAATAATGAAGTCTGCCTCTTCATGGGAACAAGTCAAGTCTCTCATGTTGATCACCACTCTACAATCACAAATTTCAATGGGTGTGTCCTTGCTGCCTGTATTGGTGAGTTTGTGATCTGACGTATTTTTGTGAAATGTATTGTCTGTTGCAAGCTCCTCACATAATATTATGTGCTCTATGACCTGTTTAGAGAATTAATGGACATCTTCAAGGTTTTAGTTTTTATTGAGAAACTAAGATCTTGAAGATGTCCATCAATGCTCTAAACAAGGATGGTCCAAGACGTCCAATCTTCCAGGATCTCTTACCTCTTCTTCATTTTTGGACACAAGTCAGTAACACTTTTTTGTGGTGGAAGAAGAGTATGGCCGAAAAGGCTGCAGAAGTCTAGCCGCAGCTAGGCAAGAGTGTTGGGCTGTAAAGGTTGTATCAGGAAGAGCTCTGATGCCAAAACTTCAATCACTGCCTCCAACCAATGAGGCATGAGAATGTGGAGCGTGCCAACATGAGTACCCCGTCCATGCTCTGGACTCACATCGTCCAACCCTTGAACCTTTGCAACATGGCTACATTTATGACAACAGCTCCAAGTGTCTGCTACTCACAACAGTCCCAGATGAAGTGCCCCTTGCCCCAAAGAGTGCGCTCAATATGATACGTTGCTCCTGCCATAGTGAGAAGCCTTGCAATACAGCGGGTTGTGGCTGTGTAAGTGAAGTGAAAGGCCTCTCTGTACTATATCGGTGCATGTCAAGCAGCAGACTGCTACCATGAACTGTCAGAACATGATGTACATAATGACAGTGCAGATGATGATGATGCACAAAGCTATAAAAGCGGCATTCCCTAATGCAGTTTGAAATGCTTTATGATATTTTTATGTCTTATTTGTTTATTATTGCACTCTGAAGATCGACTTGAGGTGTTTGAGGGGTTTTCCTCTTCAATATCAGTGAGATTATTGTACATATATGTATGCTGTGTGCAACATATCTCACATAAACTTGTACAAAGATACTATGCTGCAGTTTGTGAAGTGTGTGGTTGATAAAATTTGCCTTTAGGACAAATTTGCCTTTAGGACAAATTTGCATTGTTTCCGTTATTTTGCAGTGATATTATTATCACGCAGGAAAACTCATACATTACGATATTATCATATTTGGGAACTATTCAAATAAGGTTTTGCCCATCTGTTCTGGAAGTAACATGAATGGATTCTTTGAGTCGCAAAACCTTAATTTGGAATTTTACAGCACTCAATTATCACTTCTAGAAAGAGAGATATGGCTTCTTATAGAATATCGGTGGCCATTTGGATTTATGCCAATGTATCAAAATGCCCAAGGGTGCCTGGCCGGCATCACTTGTATTCTTCAAATATAGGTTCTTAATGGTCAAGAATCGATGAAAAACCATCGTGTGGACAAAAATCCAGGTTCAGCCTACTGGCTGCTGGACTAGTATAGGAAAGGCCGTGTGCCATGGAGTTAAGTTAGGCTGACCCATCCTATGTTATCGGGAGTAGCGACTCCAGGGCTCCCGATAGGTTACCTTTGTCCCAGATAGGCCTTCGGGAAGTGTTTCTCTAGCGCTCACTTCGCTTCTAAGACTCCAACTTCATTACTCCTACTAATGTTATTTTCCACTGTTTTCCTCTTCTTTTCTCTATTTGACGTTCCGCAGCACGTTGCCTTTGATCATGCAAATACAATTTGTTTTACTTATTTTTCAAGATAAGTGTCAAACATTTAAGATGTTTATAGTAAGTTAGTGCACAGGTATGTTGTAACTATAAAAACATTTAGAGAAAAATAAAACGGAACTATTTCCCATGTTTTGGCAACATTTACTTATCGCATGGGGTTCTGCTGTTACGCCAGATTATCAGATTGTGCAACAACACTCTGTAGTCAACATGGACAAGAAAAGCGGTCTAGCCAGGGAAGAAAAGATTAAAGTAACCTCGTTATTGGATTCTGGTAAGACAACACTCGAAGTTTCCAAGGAATTGCAGCGTGATCACCGAACAATTAAGGCTTATGCAATTGAAGGTAAAGTCAACTGGAAAACTTCGGATAGAGCCTCTACGAGGAAATTGGCTGCTCGAAATATGCGACATTTGAAGGTTTTTATGGCTAACTTTCTACAAGTAAGGCGATATTTGAAGACGCTGGAGCTCCAATACTAATCAGAAGGACAAGAAGTGAGGTTCTGCAGAAGCTAGAGAAAGTGAAAAAGGCAATTAAACGACCACTTCTAACAAAAACTCACAAAGAAAATAGGGTCAAATGGGCTGAAGAAAACATGAAAACTGATTTCTCCAATGTCATATTTACTGACGAATGCAGAGCCACTCTTGATAGTCCAGATGGATGGGCGTCTGGATGGGTCCTCCAAGACCGACCTCAACAGACATGGCTTAACCGTCAACCAGTTGGTGGAGGTACGCAATGTTTTGCGCCGGGATAGTAGGTGACGCCCCTAGAAGGCGTTAAACTGAATGCTGAAAGGTACTGCCAGTTTCTTGAAGCCAACTTGATGACCAGATTATCGCACGCAGATTCAAATTGGTATTTCAGCACGATAACGCTCCCTCACACCGAGCACGGTACACTGCCAACTGGCTTGCGGATGGAGTATTCAAATCAAAAAGGATTATGACCTGGCCAGCGAATAGCCCCGATTTAAATCCCGTTGAGAACCTCTGGACAATGATCAAAAGGAAGGTCTATGAAGGTGGTCGGCAGTTTTCGAGCAAAGTAAGCCTGTGGAATGCAGTAAAAACAATAGCAGATTCTATTCCACCATCTGAAATATCAAACCTGGCAAAGTCTGTTGATAATTGCCTTGAAAAACCATGGAAAATGGAGGTTGCCACGTTCAAAATTAACTTGTTTTGTTTACCACTACTGAACACTTATTTCAGTGTTTATTGAATTATTTTGGGCATAATTTCTTGGTTTTGGACGTTTTACTTGTTCACTTGTACTTATTTCCTCTTCATGACATTTTTATTAACTTGTTGCATAATCTGACGTTACAGTAAAAAACTCGTAAATAAGCAAATTGTATGATATAACTTAGGAAATGGCTAAATATTTTTTTACACGTGCAGTTTATATTTGCAACATAGCCATACATTTAGTTAATATTTATATTACAAAGTTAGACACCTATCTTGAAAATAAAGTGAAAAAACTGTATTTGCATAATCAAAGGTGACACTCTGTATACATATACATATATTTGTCTGTCCACCCAATAAGTGGTCGGAAGGAGTTGAGCAACGTTCATCATTTTTTGCAGTGTGTCTCGTTGCCCTCGATGTGACCCATGCCAAAAGTCTATAATTGGCTGGCCATAAAAATGTCGGCGATGAAATGTACTTTCCACCCAAAAAAGGTAGAAGGAGTTGAGCTATATTTATGATTTTTTGCAGGGAGTCTGGTAGGCTGACCTCGATGTTACCTTACTCCAAAAACTAGGATTAGCTTTTCATCAAAAATACGGCGATGAAATTTGCTCACACCTTGGGTGATGGTCTCACGCCTTGAGGCCTTCTAGTTGTTCATTGTTTAGTATTGACATTAACAATATCGGTAAAAACAGGAACTGATATCGCGTTTGCTACGCTTTAACAATTTCATTGTTTTTTTGTTGATTACCTGAAACAACATTAATACAACGCAAACGGAGTCTCAATATCTATTTTTTATATCGGTTCGCGCTTTGTTACTTTTTCATTCATTGCTTGCAGCAATATAAGTGAGGCCAAAAAATGAAATTAATGTACAGTTTTTGATACGCTGTCGTGATTTTTTATGGCTTTACCGTTGATTGCTTCAGCTGCGGCACTCTCTAGACCATTACATCCATAATTATGTCTCTGTCGTTTATGGCCATTGTTCTGGCCCGCAATTGGTAGCTGTGCCCGTTTGGATGACGTACGCCTCAACTTTGTATATTTGCGTGCACCGTCACGACCCGTTATTATCGTACGGCCACGCTCGTCAGCTTCGATCAGGTCCAAATGATACTTTTTTGCAGGAAACATCAAGAGTTTGGCCATTGATTGATGAAGTTACAACGATAGGTAACACGCGTGTGTCGGATTGCGCTGAAATGTTCAGTCACTGCTGTATTATTAATTGTACAGTGCACCGCCTCGCTCCTAGATATTATCTTGGGATATTTTTCTTTCGTGCTCACTCTGCTTCCTACTACGTATTTTCATACTCTTGCTGTAGATGTTTTGTATTTTCCTTCGTGGTTGTTTTCCTGACTTGTTTTTTTTCTTATGGGGATGATTTAATGTGGCCACTCTTTCGTGCATGACTTCCAGGTTTTCTCGGCTTACCAAGTATAACCTCCCTTGTTTCCTTCATTTAAAAGAGCGCGTTTTGTCTAGAAGCGTTTAATCGCTCAATCAAAGCATAAATAGATCTCATATAATTAACAATAATTGCATCGCCGCATTGCAAAGTCTGGTCTGCTGATGAGCTACCCCTAATAGCTTTGCTCAGCTATCCCTGTATAGAGTAACGCCTTAGTGGCCCTATGCTACGACAACTTTAAGTCTGTCAAGGTTTACAAGGCAGTTCCGCGTCACTATTCTAATGGAAGCTCTCATTTTGACTCCTTGCCCTCCAGTGTGATGTAAATTGGGACATTGACCACAGGACTAAGTTAGTTCAACTCGTCTATTCTACGTTATGGGCGTGGGGCACCTTAGAAGCCTTTGGCTTACCTTAATCTTTCTTAGTTTGTCTTCAAGTCGTCATTCTTTTGTTTTATACTTGTCTTCCATCACTTCACTCGTCTGCTGACAATATACAAGCGTTTTCTCGTCTGCGATGTACTTTCTCGAATACCTGTTCAATATCATATATGGTGAATAATCATCAACTCTTTCTCTCACAGCGTGGTCTCTGTACGACATTTCAATAGTGCTATTCACGTGAGAAGGCCGATTAATTCGTGAGAGAAAGGAGTTCTTGATTTATTTATAACCTCTCACGTTCATTTCATTCTTCTCCCGATTCGTCGTTACACAGACTAACCCAGTGGCATAGTTAAGTTTAAACGTGTCGCGTTGCTATTACTATTTGTAGCTTTTTGCTGCCCCGCCCCCAAATAACGCGTTTACACGGCTTTCCCACCACTATCCTGTCCCTGGAGCTGACGATGTCAGAAGGTCAGTCCACACGTCAGTCTTTTGAACATCTTCACTCACCCTGTTGTCCGAATGAGTTATTGTGCCGAAGAAACAACGGAAAATTTCTCTGCAAATTTGATGAGATTTACATTACTTGTTTAGTGATACTTTCCGAAGAAACTAATTTGATTGATATTTTAATAACTACATATATGTGGCGTATGCACGGTAATGTTTACGACGACTCAAAATCAAACTCTCGGGCGATTAGACAAGTGAACACATTTCAGAGGAAAAACGTGTAAGCAGTCCCAAATTCCAATCAATTCATTAGCTCTGTAATGAAACACTTTCTCCATATCACTACTACGATCGATATCTCAAATGGTACTGTATATTCACCAGTATATTATTCAGTGACCTAATGCATAATTTTTTATTATTTTGTTGTTCGTTATTACCAAACAAACGTTGGTTTCATCCTTTTTCTGTGAGCGATTTACTCATCACTTACAGTTCTAACATTACTTTTCGTTCACTTTCCAAAACCTAGCTTGTTCTTGTCAGTTTTCTCTTGTTTTTCGCATGCATCACATACCTACTTTACTCATCCATTTGCTAGTATCAACGCTTTATGTTAGTTTCCTATCACAACTTACTTGCGCTTCACTTTCTTTGCGTCACTCCGTCATTTGCAATATTCAATACTTCTCTATTTTAGTTTTCTTTAAGGCTCTCTTGCGCATTACTCTCTTTCCAACACTTCTTCTCTAATATTTCTAAACATTATCTCTTGCCTCCCTGTCAGGGGGGCATAGGATGGGCCATATGGCTAGGTTAGTTAGGCTTGCCCATCCAATGTTGCCCCCCCCCCCAAGAGCTTGTGTAGATTAACGTTACGTTAGCTTAACCATTAATAACTAGACCTTCGCGACGTCTGACTGTCGTGCCACCTTTGCTTTTTTCCACTTTCATACTTCTACTGACAATACTTTATGGTGTTCTTCTTCGTCTTTCCCGACTTCCTGTGTGTGTCCATGCCCGTTGATCCTGCGGGAGGCTTCAACTATCCTATCTAACGATAATCTCTTGTCTTCGTTTTTCTATTAGCCTTCTTTCGCTTTACGTTCTTCACATATCTTCTGTCAGTACCCTAAGCTTTGTTTCCTTCTTATCACATCTCACGTATTTATGCGAGCAGAGCTCGGCTATAACGCGATACGTTATCAAAGCTGCATTGTATTTTTATTAACGATCATGTTCGCCTGCATTTCTTTGCAATTCTGCTCAGTTTGCACCCGCGGGAAATGAGACAGAAGAAGACAATTGCTCTGCCTTAAGAAATGATAACATTAATGTCACCTTCTCTTTGAGAGCTCAGCCTTTGTCATGTAAATGTATCGGTCGAGAAAACTTTTCCACTTATTATAGAAAATATGTTTTTCTTTCTGCAGCAGCAG
>LQNS02278102.1:5212796-5224829 GCA_001587735.2 Parhyale hawaiensis | reverse complement strand
CGCCGGTGCAGCAATGGTTTCGTATTAACCCTACGCCACCACATGCTTTTCTCTTTCCTTTCCTAGTGCAGTAACATTATTATGTGCGCATCGTAAGTGATATACTAAGCAGTGTAATGTCAATCTCTTCTTGTAACCATGTCTTGTGACTACGTGGCCACTTGTGTATTCGACTCAATTCGATTAATCTACTTAAACTAGGGTATATACTCTTTATATATAGGTCGTGCTTTATTCGCCTTCTGATTACGTTTCTTACTGCTTTTCCCCTTCCTCCACTGTTTAGGATTCTCAAGCGTAGACTTCTGATTCTGCTTAGAATGGCACATCTTCAGTCTTCTAATTTTGGCTAACGTGCCTCATCTTCAGTCTTGTCGTTTTCGGACTTCTCAGTTTGATTACCGTGCAACATCTTCATTCTTTTTTCTTCTCTGGGTCAAAGCGAAGACTGTGGGTGGGGTTCTTTAAATTTGGACAATACCTCTGCCGCTAATAACCCTTGAAGTACCTCCGTAATGTGACCAAATTCTGTTGGTGGATATTCAGAGCATCATTTCCATCTCAAGTCACTAATAGAAATTTACCCTAAACTTGTTGGCATTCAACCATAGGAGGACCAAAACAAGCGGTCTGTTTATTTTAATCATATAGCGTAGTTTGAATGATGTATGAAGTACACAAGTCCTCATAGGGTTTAAAGCTAAACCTCTTGCTCAGGCTAAGTTTTTGACGAATTCCCGTAACAGACAGTCGTGGACTTAGCTTCTTCTTCCTCATAACAAACGCGAGGAATCAGTTGAGCAATAAGACAAGAAGATAGCCTAACTTTTGTGTGTCATGTAGGCCATTTGCTATCATGTACCCAAGTTTTGAGTGAAGTCCCTGGTGCAGTTTTGGTATTAATGAAGATCTTATATCACTGTTATCAGTTTGAGGGTTAGCGCGATGCTGCACGAATTACCTGTACATGCTCAACGGAGGGGTAAGTCTCCCACTACATTACAGCAATATAATACCGCGCCTCAGCCGTAGAGAATGGAATATCTGTCTTTTAAATCGATGATAAAATATCCACGGGACACCAATGCTGTGCAGTACAACTGCTCTAGATGTTGTCATTGAACTAAAGGTAGATATGTTTAACATCTTATGTGACAACGCACGGTAACGGTCTTTAACACAGTACATTCAAACTCACCCTGCCCAACAAACGCTTGTGCCATATAGCACAGCTAGTACGTAAGTTACAGACTATCGCATTACTTACTAACGAGTTCAGGTTATCCATTAAGCGTAATCATACTTATGTGCCGTGTACTTTCTGGCAGAATTGTGAGCCGTGTCTCTAACTTCCTAGGCAAAATTGAACGGTGTAATTCTGATACGTAGAACGTCCTCGCGTGATGTCTCATCCCAGTAATAACACATGTTCGTGTCTCAAAGCGCTGTCGCTGCGCCAATGACCAATTTCTCTGATTATATACATCCGTGTGCCCAACTTTACATGAACTTTCCTCAATATCGAGCTTAGTACGTTGCTCTTAACTCATGCGAAGTCGACCGGTCGTGACATTGGAGCGTATCTGTAACAGTTTAGTAGAGTTGGCTCTTGGTAATTCCATCAGGCTCGAGGACTAACTTGCTGCAGGGCACGACGTTTTAACTTTAGGAGCTCACCCTGTGCCGAGGCCGACCGAGTGAGCGGCCAGCCCTGTGACGCAGAGTTGCAGAGTATGGCAGACGTCTCGACCAGATCTTTAGCGTTTGAGTCACTCGAGACCGGGAGTGGGCAAACTACGATATCCGGCCCGCTAAATTTTTAAATCCGTCCCACCAAAGATTTTGGGTTCTGCAATATGTTGACCAATGTAAGCTCTTATTATAAAACATATTCTAAAATTGCACATCTGCATAAAAAATGTTATTTTTTTTAGCGCACTGAACTCGGTTCTCATTAAAAATCAAAATTAACATTGTACATCTTTTCCCGTTTATATTTGATATGATGCATCGGGTACTGGCCTGGTCCGTCTGTCAATTTTTGAATTACCATGTGGCCCCTGAGTCAAAAAGTTTACCCACCTCTGCTCTAGACCAACGGTTCGCAACGTTTTGCGATATCACGACCAATTCACAAAAGCCTGAAGCCTGCACGACTCCTACTATCTGCAGCTTGCACGTATCACATTTTATTTTATATAATGTATAGGGGAAGAAACATCTAAACTATTATTCTTCCAGAATATTAAGGACACTTCTAGCAAGCCTAGACGGCCCACCGGTTGGGATCCTCTGCTTAAGACTGCGACTAAGACCAAAGGTCGGGACTCCCGTAATACTGTAGGCTTGGGGGTCGCCGCACAGCACCGCCCACGGCTTGGTTACTAGATGCGGGCATCCAGGCCATGCACGCTCTGGTACCGAGACCACAGGAACAGTGGCGGCTCATGCCCTATTTTAGGTGGGGCCCACCGTATTTTTTTTAAGCCATTAGGTGGAAAAGCTATTTCTTATGCTGAATTCAAGTCTTATCACATTCAAGACTTGAATGCAGCATAGAAAATAGCATTTCCACATAATGGCCTAAAAAAAATATGCGGCGGGACCNTTTTTTTAAGCCATTAGGTGGAAAAGCTATTTCTTATGCTGAATTCAAGTCTTATCACATTCAAGACTTGAATGCAGCATAGAAAATAGCATTTCCACATAATGGCCTAAAAAAAATATGCGGCGGGACCGTACCTAAAAAAAAAAAAACAAGGCACGAGCCACCCCTGCACAAGGATGATGGCTTTTCGGATCGTAGAGTAGGCCTATGACCGACTTCTAGGGTACCTATAATAGATCTGGGGCATCTCAGCCACGCTCTGTTCTTATGACGACAGATTACAGCGCTCATGATCTCCAGGTCACAGTGCACGGCTGAAAGTTTGCTCAGATTATTAGCACTGCCGCTACGTCCTGTGACTGGCATCTTTAAGCGAACTGTCTTAACTCTTGGTCGACCGGAACTTGGCTTTTGTTACCATTTTTAAAATCTCGTAAAGACTTGTTCTTACGGTCAAAATGACTCATATCTCGACTAATGCGTTAAGTTTGTTAATTCAGCCGCTGTCTTTGCCGGGATCTTTATTCTACTGCTTAGATCTACTGGTTAGCCATAAATGACTTTTGCATTTGAATCACAACCTGTCTTTTGACGCCGGGTGTGCAGTTTCAACAGCTCTGCCAAGCCAGGCAGTGTTACCGGAAAATTCAAGTAGGTCCTGAGACTAGGATTTCTTCTTTATCATCACCAAAATTTGGTCATTTGTGCTTCTTGACCGTAATAACGGCTTCTGAATTTTCTTTAAGATCTGTCCGTAACTTTGTGGATAATGTTCTGACAAACATTTTGACAAGCATTAGTCATTTGTATTTTGATATGTTGAATATTTCTTACAAATTTCATGAAAATGTGTCCGTAACTTTTTGAGTTATGTTACTGACTAATACAAGAACAAGGAGTCCTACAAACCGGCGAAGAAATCAAGACAAAGATTTGGTCATTTGTTGCTAATAGCAACCCTAAGAATTCCTGCATAATTCAAAAAGATCATTCCATGACTTTTTGAGTTATGCTTCCGAGAAAAAAAGGCAGACAAACAAACGGTTGAACGGATCTTCAACGAAAGTTAATCATCTGTTCCTCCTAACATGCTTGACAATCCCTGTAAATTTCATAAAGATCTGTCCATAACTTTTTCAGTTACCTTGGTAACAGACACACTAAGAGAGAGATAGGCAGACCGACAAACTCGAGAGAAACATAACCTCCTTGACGGAGGCAATAATAAAATCCTAAGTTTAACTTCTGTTCCATTAAACTTCATCATCCCGTCATCTCTTCCTCACGATTAGCATGTTGCACACGTACATGGAGCATTTTTAGCAGTCCATACAGATTACTGTAACGAAGCGAAAGCGGTTGCCGTATTGGCGACAGCTTTGTACCAGCCATGCGTGTCCAAAAACAGCCACTGCCATCCGCACCCTGTCTTTCTGTTCGGCTGTTGTTCAGTCTGATAGTTTGTGTTGAGCTGCAGGTACAGCCTGTAGAGGCAAGAATTTTGACTCAGGGGGGGGGGTGGCACACAGACTTTGAAAAATCTACTTGCGGGCCTTGCCAGCTCCTGATCTATACTTATCAAAGACAACAAATAACATATATTGTTTGCAGATATGTAATTTTTGAACAGGGCTTATAATGCGAACTTAAGATGACTAAGATCCCAAAACCTTCCGCGGGCTGGATTAACAAGACTGATGATGGTCCAAATGTGGCCCGTGGGCCATAGTTGACCCAACCCTGGTAGACTATAAATGCTGATACTATCGGTGAAATCGGAAACAACTGTAGATATTCGGAGAAATCGCTGAGGGGGTTCTTCGCAGTTTATTTTTTATCTTGAAAATCATTAAGCAGATCTCCCTCATAATTGCGCTGAAGAAAGATATTAGTATTTGGGTTTTGCGCCGTGGTATTTTAGTTCTCAAATGCAAAGAGAAACGCACAATCCAAGACAAAACAATTTGCCAACTCAAGAAGCTATATTCTCATTTCTTAAATATGCTATGACTTTTTGCTAAAACATGAATTCGCCTAGCTAAAACTGAAGTTATAGAACGCATAGTATGAAGCTATGAATTTCAAATGCTGTTGATGTCGGTGAAATCGAGAACAGTTGACGATTTCAAAAATCACAGAATGGTACTTCGCAGTTATTTTCGAAAAAATCTTAGAAAATCAAAGTCGGCAGATACTCCTCTAATTTGCACAGAAGAAAGGTATCAGTATCAGGGTTGTTGCACCTTTATATTCCAATTCCCAAATGAACAGAGAAACGCAAAATTATTTTGTAGTTTTTTTTTTTTTTAATGCAAGTCCCCCAAATTAAACCTTTACGTCAAGAAAGCTTCCAACTGTTACTATTTACACAATTATGACGCGATTTATTTGGTCCAAACGCCAATTTCTTTCTTTTTGCACATTTATGTGGTATACAAAGTTACAATCAGATGTGCGCTTTTGTATTTGTGTAACGCTATTAACAGTGTCGTAAATGCTGATATTTCCAGGCGATTTTTGTCGGCGCTGCCATTTGCGCAATAATGACCCGATTTCTTTTATCCAAGCGCCAGTTTCTTTGTCTTTGAATATTCTTGTGGCATGCAAAGTTTCATTTATTGTCTCGTTTTGTACGTGTGTTGCATTTTCCATCGTGTGCTATAAATGAAATAGCTTCCCTGTAACGATATCTGAGTTGGTTCCCAAAAAAACTTCAGATCCGTTTGGGTAACTCAGCTATAGATCACTAGCCGTACATGATGGCCACGCTGAAGGTTGCTGCTTGCTTAGTGCATAAAGAAAGGGAAATGACACCATGTCAAGATTTCCAGATTATTGTCAAATCATGGACTGACACTATTACACATCGTAATTTCACTGTGTAGAGTCGGTTACAAATAGTTTGGGTTCATTTATGCACTATTAAACCAGAACATCTGCTTATTACTACCAGTAATTGTGATCTGTGGACAAAAATCATACTATTAACACTGATAGTTATTTATGCAAATCTAGCCAGACAGTAGTAGTAGTACCATAATAAAGCATAAGCATCCCCAAATAAGTACTAAGCTCTTTCAAGCGATGAAAGGGAAGAGACATAGTACGTCGACAGAAACTGAGAATCCACGCACGAAGGTGCTCCCACACAGGACCAACGCCCACGGGAACAGTAAGACGGGAAAGAAGAGGAAGCACAGACAAAGGCAAGACCAGCAGTAGCATGAACGTGGCAAAAACACAGTGGGCACAAAAGACAGACGTCCCGAAGGCCTAGCTAAGGTAACCTTCACAAACCCCCTGAGGTCGCTGCTCCCATAACATTGGATGGGCGAACCCACTAGCTAAACACAAGGGTTTACCGTATTAAGGAAAAGAGTAAAATTCAGGCAACGCCCTAGGGGAATGCGAATAATTCTATGAAACTATGTCGATAAGCGGAGCTAAGAATAGAGTTAAATATAATTAGAATACTAGGGGGTTGAGCGGAAATTTTCCTATCCACTAAGCATAGTGTGATCCAACCACAAGGAAAAAAGATGCTCTGCCCTTTTACAGAAATCCTAAAGAGTCCGAGAGCTCTTAGACTTCGGATCAACGCACATGGGCAGAATACGGTTCGCCGAAAGAGGGGAATGAATAAAGCATAATGAAATAGATCGAGACACGAATGTGGGAAAGAATCACCATCACCAGCTTATTACTAACGGAATTTTTCAAGAACACTACCAAAGCAAAATTCAGCGCAAAACTCACGACCAAGTATCACGAAGACTCTGAAAAAAGTGATTAGTACTGCCTTTGCCAAACTCGTTGATGGATTGTATTAGCAGTGTTGCCTTAACGGCTACTTAACGCCAACTGCAGTGAATGGCAGTTACATTCCCGATGATTTTTCATGCCGTTACCATTTACACATTTTTTTACTCTATTCCACTTGTCGAAACGAACTTATAGACTATAAATGCTGGTAATACCGATGATATTGGAAACAATAGCCTATTTTAGAAATATTGCTATTTGGGGTACTTTGCAGTTTGTTTAAAAAATCCTTTGATCCTCTTTATTTTTGCCCAAGTGAAAGGTATTAGTTTAAAGTAAAGGTAAAGTCAACTTAGACCACACCCTCACCTGGGAAACCCACATGCACTGGTTTGTGCTGCCAATATAGGCCCTCTAGCCCCAGATGAGTAAGTGTAGTTGCAGTCGACCTCCAGTCAGCAAGAACTATGGCGCCAATTTGACGAAAGGAACAAATGACCCGAGACCCCCACCCCCCTCATCTCTGAGGAAGGCAGTTCCGCTACGGCGCCGTGCATGCGCACACAAGTGCCGACTCAGCACACCAATATCTGCAAAGAGCTCGCGTGCCTGACTGGGCATCGAACGAGCGAGCGATACAAGGTGTTAGAGCTGAGAACGGAAGCATGCTGCTACCGTGGTGGTGTGACACATTTGGTTCTCGTTACAATGCAGTATAAGGATAAGTGCGCGGTTGTATGCCCATTCCCAAAGGCAGAGGGAAACTCACAATCCAAGACAAAAAAATGGGCAAACTCAAGTTGAAATATTCTCATTTTTAAAATACGCTATAACTTTTTACTAAAACATGAATTCGCCAAACCGATACTGATGTACTATAGACGATAAATGCGGACAATATCGGTGAAATCGGAAGTAACTGGAAATTTGGGAAAAAATCGTTAAAGGGTTTTTTTTTTTTTTTGTAGGTTTTTCTCATAAAAAATTTCCTAAAATTTAAGTAAGTAGATCCTTCTCATATTTGCATGTCAGGAAGGTGTTAGTAATAGTATAATTGCGCGGTCGTATTCCCGTTCCCAATTGCAAAGGGAAGCGCATAATCCATAATAAAAGAATTCGCCAACCGAAGATGCAAAAAAAAAAAAAAAATTACAAGCTGTGACTGTTACTAAAACGTGAATTCACAAAACCAGTTTTGAGTATGGTGTAGATCGACCAGAGGTGGACAAACTTTCTGACTCAGTGGCCACTCGTAGAGACTTTCAAAAATTGACGGACGTGCCGCGCCCGCACCCGATGCATACTTATACTTATAAAAGAAGGAGTGACATATTGCTGTAGAGAGGCTATTTTCGAGTGTCTTATAATAAGTGCTTCAATTGACTTAATGTATCAAAGATCCCAAAACCTTCGACGGGCTAGCTTAAAAAGACTAACGGGCCGCATGTGGCCCGTGGGCCTTATATTGCCCACCCCAGCTCTAGACTCGTGCCAAGCAAGTTGAATGATGCTACGGGTTCTGTGCTTCTGCCATTTGACCTTACTGCTAAACGCTCTTTCAAGTTGTTCTGCACAGCCTCTGGATGCAATTCTATAACCTTAGGGAACCCACATTTATGTGAACATAGGTGTAACACATTTGGTTCTCGTTCCAATGCAGTGCTTGTAATCAGAGTTACTATCTCATTACTTATTAGTGCATATAACATAGCCGGTATTACTCTACTATGCAGTGCTACTGTTATTCTGCTGCCGTCAGTTATACTGCTACATTGTACGTAGAAAATCCCAGGTGCCCGCGCGCCTGCATTTCAAAGACGAGACTTATCATTAGCCACCGTCCGGCGACACGAGAGGCATTCCGCCAATGCATGCATGGAACGTGTCCACTCATGTCGCCTGCCACCCGATTGTCTGTCGCCCGTTGCTGTACAGTCTGACAACTGGTAAAGTGACCTGTTGTCGGCTGTTTCATCCGAGGAATTCATGGCTTCCAGTGACGAAACCTTTGCTTTTGATTCCATCTGGTGACCATGAATTTTAGGACTTTTTAATAAACGTGGAAACTTGGCGTGTAACGTAATATACGTCGTCCATCTGAGTTGCTGTCTGATTATTCATTCGAATTATAGAGTTAAAACATATTGATTTGGTTTCATTTCTGTTAAGCTGTATCTGCATTCATTTGTGTTTCTATAGGTTTTGTATACATATCATTTTTTTTTCTATTTACATTTCATAAGTTGGTATCGAAATGCTATGATAAACACCAACTACGTGCGTTTATAAGTTTAAAATTTCATCCATTTGTAGCTAACGTGCCCCGTTCCCTACTTCCATAACCAATAATCAGTCGACGCAGTTTTCTCGTTTGATTTAGATTAGAGAGCTGGCTGTAGACGGACCAACAGACCCATTCCCAGAGAGGAGCCGGCACTTACGCCCGGACCTCTATGAGCTATTGCCATTAAGTCAGAACCACGGAAATATCGGAGGAAAAAAAGACGAAGGGAATAAACTCAGCAGCCTACTAACTTGGCGGCTAATATTTTGACATTTCTCTTGGTGTGTACACAGGCTTTGCTTACAAGGATACGACGAGACATAAAGACGATTCGCTAAATCTTCACGTTCAAAGGATTAAAATATGAACCGTCCTTTTAATAATAGGGAGGACTTCAAGTTTTGAATTATACGTTTACATTGTTTTCGCTTTCATCAAGTTTTATGGACACAAAATTAGGACTTAAGTTTTGAAAAAAAAAACACTAGCTTATACATTGTTACCACCCGACTTCATGGAACCTATAGATAGCGTACGCCCTCGTTCTCACGCGATGCATGTCAAACTTTAGGCCCACATCAGTTATGGTATCGAAGTTCCGTCCATTAGCAGCTAGGTTCGTTCTGTGTAGCCAGTAATGCGGACCCAGTCTACTGAATCCCAAACTTTGCCTTACTATCAAAAGTTCACGTAGCATTATTATAGTTATCCTCCGCTGAGCTTCCACCTGATGGTGAGCGTGCAATCAGGCCGTGTGATCCGTATCGACTTGAATTGATTTGATATCTGTTTGTGGCTAAGGGACAGTTTTTATGTAGATCGGTGTCGTAGAATATTACTCCATTACCGTTAGTTTCACTCTGTTCGTACCAGATTGTCGTATTCTGCTGCGAGAGTCCTCTGTCTTATCTGTATTATAACTATGTAGAGCACCCGCGCTGTCAAAAATGACAACGAGAAATTTGTGAAGACTCGTCTTCTAATAATACTAATATGGTTCTGGAGGAAACGCTACAGAGGCCAAGTAAAATTGGCATAAGAAATAAGTGCTCTGTCTTTTAATTCATCTAGGCTGCACAATAGTCCCCTCCCCCTCAGAAGAAGTGCAGAAAAACTTCTATATTGGCAGGTAGCAAAGCATTACTGAATTAATTTAATTCCCTGTCTCATATCCTAACTACCGAATGATAAGCCTTTGGTGTATATAGGTTTTTCTGTTGAAGCGAAAATGCTCCGTCAAATAAAAGACAGCATGTTGGAAGAAAATAATAATTGTGTCTGTTGCGCCGTGAAAAATCATCGCTTCGTCTGTGCTTCATTGATCTGCTATTGAATTTATATGTCATGAACTGAGAGCAAACATGTTTCGATGTATGGAGAAAGTTATATAAATAAGATGCATGGCCGCTCAAATAGAAGCTGTAAATATCTCTTGTTGTTTCGTTGCAAGAACTGTTTCAAACGAGAAGTGCGCTGTAATAGGAATGCCACTTTTGCCATTTGCTGCAACCTGGTCAGCGATCTCTATGTAAGCGCGGCTCAATTACAAAATCAGCGACTTGGCATATTTTTCGCCTGTAGATTTCGCTAAGAGCGTGATACGAAACATGGAAATACGTAAACAGATCGATAAACACACGACAGTGTTTATCACTTCCGCCATGGAGGTCATGTTTTCATCGGCTTTGTCTGACTGTCACCAAGATAACTCAAAAAGATATGGGCGGATTTTTCTAAAATTTACAGGGATTGTTAGGTATGTTAGGAGGAATGGATGATTAACTTTTAGTAAAGATCCGTCCATCTGTTTGTTTGTCTCCCTCATTTTCCCCAATCCCATAACTCAAAAAAGGTATGGACGGGTATTGATGAAATTTATACGAGTTGTTAGGTATATTACGTAGAGTTAATGACCAAAGTTTTCGAGTGATCTGTTTGCTCGTTCGTCACTGTTTTTAATTTTATACTTGTTAGAACAATAACTCAAAAAATTGTAAGCGGATCCTAATGAAATTTATAGGAGTTGTAAATGTTAAAAGACATAAATGATTAAAATTTTGGTGCATATCGGTTTCTTCGTTTGTATGTTTGACCATAGACCGCAACAGTACTTTACTCTTAGGTCTGACGCTGGCGGATAAAAGTCGGCAACGGAAAGTGGGATTTTCTCACGGAAAAGTGGGATTTTCTCAAGAGCTATTCTTTTCCCAATACTGAAGAAAAAATTCCAAGGTCCCCAGCGTTTTTCTTGCGGAGAAGATAACTTGGATACGGCGGGGACGCACTTGGGCGCTTGCCTGCATGACCGTGGCTGGACGTGTTCATAATAGCTCTTGAGAAAATCCCATTTTTCCCATTTTTGGCCGCCAGCGTCAGAGGCCACTTCGACGTAAGAGTCAAGTACTGTTGTGGTCTATGGCTTGACTAATGTTTGTGATAATGTTTGTTACCAGCATAACTCAAAAAGTTACGAACGGATCTTCATGAAAATTGCATAAGCTGTTAATACCATCAAAGGGCACAAATTATAAATTTGGGAGTTGATATAAAGAAAACCGTGGTTTCAAGGCCAAATTAAATTTTTCGTTACCGTTGCCGAAAAGGAGAATGCCTGGATTATTCATGTGGCGAAATTCACTTGGGTAGTACCATACGTACTACTAGCTCTGAACCCTGTTCGTGGCATCGAAGAGACCATTTGGAAAACACTGGAATACCGTGGCATACACCTAGTCATTCTCACACACAAGCCAACAGGCAAAGAGAAAGATTCGCGGAGCGCGAAAAAACACCGTATAGGAATGATAACAACCCTGGTATTAGCGCACAGAACCAAGCTGACACGAGGGCGTCCTTCCAAGATATGAAACAGGACATTCGGAAGATTCTTTTAAAAAATCTCTGAATGTATCAAAAAATGCTGTCAATGGAAACTTACCTGGAAAAAGGACAGAAAGGAATTCAACAGCCGACTTGGCAACCACCACATCAGGGAAATTCCGCACAAATGTGAATAAGAGGTTGAATAAACTGCCAAACCAACCATCGAAACTATGCAATGACTCAAAACAAATTAAGAGTTGCCAAACATTGAACAAATTTTATGAGGTCAATGTTCAAGGCCTATATACAAAAAAACTACAGAAGTGCTGGCGTGTTGCCCATGTGACGCCTGTTCCGAAGGTCTCGGTTTCATCCCGTACCTCTGATTATAGACCCATCTCGATCACACTTGTTTTGTCGAAAGTTTATGAGAGGTTAGTTGCGTCGAGATTGTGTTGCTTTCTGGAAAAGCAGGGTATCCTTCCCCCAACTCAGTATGGTTTTCGTAAGGGCTTGGGAACCTGTGATGCTCTGCTTCACATTTCTCATGTGTTAC
>LQNS02278102.1:5176923-5189987 GCA_001587735.2 Parhyale hawaiensis | reverse complement strand
TCTCGGGATGAAAGACGATAACTTTCTCATGACACCACACGTGCGAGATACCTTGGAACAGATGCAGTTGATATGATCAGAGAACGTTAGCCGATCATCTATCATTACTCCAAGAAACTTGGCATTATTTTGCAATAATGTAAAATTCATTCTTCTAGTTATTCACTTATAATTTACTAATATCACGCAGTAGTCACGCTGTGATTTGATTTTTCGTGTCCTGTTTCTTTTTTAATGTTTCATATTCCTTTCACTGTGTTCCAGGATTAGTAATGTTCAGTTACCTTTTTGTCGTTTCATTTTTATTTTGTTTATATTGCAAGCCACTTACTAATATAGCATTTTTCTCCTACTGTGTCATTTTCATTGCCGTATCTAAATAGTCCTTCTTGTATTTCTTTATTTCCGTAATGGTATCTGCTTTTTAATTTCTATTTGCACGTAAGTTATTATGCTTGTAATGTCCCCTAGTTCTTTAAATGTCTACTTCTCCTTCCTCAGTTCCACCTTCGACCCCTGAGATCCGGCAGGCCTCAGGTCAGCCCGTGTACGGTATGGTGGGACCCTACGACGAAGGCAGTCAGCTACGACTCGTGTGTGAGGCTTCTGATGGTGAGTGTTGAAAATGTATTATGTAACAGCATCGCAATACTCTTACAGTATGTACCCTTGCATCCAGTCTTCAGAAATGACGACAAGACGCACGTTGGTGTAAAAAATACCGGTGTAACTGTTAACTTATAAGAATAGACTGAACTAACAGGAGGAAGCTTTCAAAAATTAAATGTGCTTCGTTGATTTTCTTTAAAGTTTCGATTCATCTTCAGACGTATTCAGTATAAAATGTGAAAAGAATCTGCAGTGGGGTATGCTCGTTTGAATTCTTCATATACTTCTGTTTGAAAATGATTATGGATTCATCTAAAATTTGCTAGAAATCAGTGATAATTTGAATTGAAATGTGTCTTTTATTTCAGCTTTCTCCATACTGATAATTTGAAGCTAAACTTTCCACAATTGAAATCATTTCGTTGTGATAGCGCTTTACTTAATATCTCGACTTACTAGTCTGGTACGAGTTGATCGTATGAAGGGGACATCCCTGATAACTGATTCAACGTAACTCTTGGTATACTATCAGCTAAATTGTGCTGCATTATGAAGACTGCAACTTACTTGTAGAATAATCATCCACTACACTTATCAAAATCAATTCTGCATGCATCGCCATTTTTGATACTGCGTTTCTTGCCAGTTCATAAGTTGAAAGTGAGTTATAAATTTATTCTATCGAGATAAAATGCACCTACTACGGTCCTTGAGGTTGGTGCCCTACCAGGAATAAAAGCTGTGCAACCTTGATGATGTGTAGCCAGTGGTGTTGACCATGCACTTTACCTCACCTTCGTACCAGGTGGGCTGTAGCCCTTCTGGAGGCTGCATACATGTACATGGAAACGACAAGTTCTTTGTCTTCAAAGCCTAACGAGATACTCGGGCCGCTTCTATCTCTGTCAGACTGGCAATGGGTCTGACGTACCCATAGGCAACTCCAGTGCCTTGCATTTGGCATCAACAATTCTTGTGGCGAGTTTAGTTTCTAAAGTTAAGTTGATTTTCTTCCTCTGCGCCCTGCTTACTGCCAGACGTGGCATATTTTGGTCAGTAGAGACCTTCCAACAGGAATCTTGAGGTAAATCATTTCCACTGGGTTTCACTGCGAGGAAGATGGAAATAACTGTGTAGCGCTACTGGGATCGTTCTCTTAGAAGCTACTGTTAGGTCTTTAAACCTACTATGGTTTTTACTGGCCTTGTTACACTGTTTTTCGCTAGTAATCCTTAACGAATTGTCAGATCACTGTGGTATTTCGAGACAAAGCCTATTTCACCCCATACCTTATTTATGGCCCACATAGCATATTGCTATGTGATTTTAGAGAAGTGTATATTAAGCCTATATTTAGCTGAAGCGAGGAAGTCGCTTCAACTCATTCGAACTACGCCCTACTTAGGGCGTGCAAATCAAGCATTCGGTGTCACCTGTGCTACACCGGCCTCCAATGCGACATAGGTTGGGTAACACCGGGTGACACCGACAACTTTCCTAAATTTTATGGTCCTGTTATGGGTAACACTGCCTCTGTTTACGAATATTTACTATGATTCTCGAAAATAAGTATTACACAATGCATGGCTGTCATGTAGTGCTTGAATTCTAGCATGTGAAGCACTTTTTTGTAGTGTTCTTAACTTTTTAACCTAACAGGGCCCATAAACGTACAAATAATTTGGGCAAACATAGTGATTGTGCAAGCATTTCGACCGAGTAGGAAGCGCATGACTGCGCAAAATGATTGTGTGATTTCAAAACGGTTTGAAACTTTTGGCAAACTGGCAATGCTTGCGTCGTCTGAGTGCAGGATTGCGCAACCAAACCGCACTTGTTTGAGTTCTCTCCCAAGTTCAATGCTTAAGGTTGGTGTTGTGATATTCTCTATATAGTATCCAAACTATGTTCGAAAACCACCGAAGACGAGCGAAAGTTTTATTAGAGTTCATCGAGGATTAGGAATACAGCATAGGTCATTACCCACATTATTGTGCCTCACAGCGATTAAAGAAAACAAGAAAAACTTACGATGCGAAAAATTGTTTGGATAGTACAAGGAAAAATTTCCAGACGATGAAAATAAAAGATGCCATAAAAAATTTAATTCGCTGAGAATAAATTTCTAGAGGAAGTGAAAAAATAAATGACTCAGCCAAAAATGTAGTTGGAACTGATGAAATTGAATGTTGCATAAAATGATTGTACCGTTTGTAGCATTCTTTAAATAATTTGTGCAATCATGTTGCGCAAATTATTTGTATTTTAGGAGGGCCTTAAAATATAGTTAAAATAAGGCTCCGCCAGAAATGTATCTGTATAAGCTAGCCAAAATTTCAGCAACTCATGTTGAGGAGCTGTGATCGCCAGTCACATTCACTGCTACACGTGTAACATTGTGAGGGTACGTCTGATTGCAACGCTCCCAAAATTATACGTTTATGAGCTGGGTAACACTGCCTTTGTTTACTACCATTGACTTTGATACTTGACAATTGGTATTAAAAAATGCATGACTGCCATATATTGCTTGAGTTCGTGCATTCGCAGAACTTTTGCGTATTTTTTCAACGTTTTGCCCTAAAATACAGCGGTAGTAAGGCTCCGCTAGAAATGGTTAGGTACGAGTTTTCTGCAAATTCCACAACACTTCTTGGGGGCGCTGAGATCGCACGTCGCATTCACCGGTACACGGGGTGATACCGGGTAACTCTGTGAGGGGTTACACCGGCGTCTGATTGCAACACGCCTCATGCAGAAAACGAGTTATTCGAAGAAAACTGTTTTCCGTTTTCTTTGAACTATTGGGCGTTGTTCGAATGTGTTGAAGCGACTTCCTGGCTTAAGCTTATTATAGGCTTAATATACACGAGTAAACTCGTCTGTAAACACATACAGAAACATGCTATATGGACGATAAATTAGGTAGGAGTGAAATAGGCTTTGTGTTGAAATACCATACTGATCCGACTATTCGTTTTAGAATTATTAGCGACAAACAGTGTAACACGGCCAGTGAAAGCCATAGTAGGACTTTACTGGCAATAACAATACCAGTAATAATGAGACAAAAGGTATCTGAACAGCCTGTGGGCTGCCGCAGTCTCCCTTATTACACAAACAACGGGCTCGAGCTACCTCGAATTTAATAAGTAATTGGTTGAAGTTGGAGTATTACTGGACATTGCCAACGGGCTCTTGGAAAAAGACACCTGCGAACATGTCTTATTAGCGAAAGCACTGACCGTATTTGGTAACAGAAGAATGAAAATTTTCGAAAGTGAAAATCTCCGAAATATTCAGCTGAGAAAAACATAAAGGAAGAAATGTAAAGGTTGTACGCTTATTTGAAAACTGTGAAGTTAGCTGGCTACAAAAAAGTAATAGAAAAACTCATAGTCAATTCGCTTTTCTAAAACACATTGAAGATATTTAGCTAGGGAAATTATCATGCGCAATTTGGAGCTATTTCAGTGTGTGCGCTAGCACTCTAGGGTATCTTCTTGCTTGAATGTCAACTTTAAGTGCTTGGCTAAGGCCAGCGAAAGGGCCTATTAAAGTCGTCGCTCGCTTGAATGTCAGCCTCCAAAACGGACAAAGACTGGTGGAGTTACGGTACGAATTATCTGCGCAAGCATCAATAATAATTTAGTATCATTATATTGGAAGCATTCTATCGATAACGCTTAAACTTTCCGCCCTAGAGCTATTTGTTTAGTACGGGATTTCCTGCTGGCTTTGCTGTTGCATTTATATGCAGAACATAGGATGGGCCATAGGTCATAGGGTTAGGTAGTTTAGGTTCGCCCATCTTTTGTTACGGGGCCTGGTGGTCCAGGCATCAAACTCGCCATTCGCTTTGTACGTTGGTGTGCGGACATCGGGGTACGAGCGGGTGGCGTTCATGTTCGTGTGCTGTTCCTGCCCGGTGTATCGTAGATTAGGTTAGGTAAGGTTATGCAATGTAAGGTAAGGTAAGGTGACGTTAGGTGAGGTAAGGTAAAGTAAGATAAGGTAAGGTTAGGTGTAGCAAGGTTAGGTATAGCTAGGTTAGGTATAGTTAGGCTAGGTAAGGTTATTTCAGGTCATTTTAGGTTAGGCAAGGTTATTTTACTTTAGGTAAGGTTGTTTTAGGTTAGGTAGTTTTAGGTTAGGTAAGGTTATTTTACTTTAGGGAGGGTTGTTTTAGGTTAGAGAAGGTTATTTTAGATTAGGTAAGGTTATTTTAGGTTAGGTAAGGTTCTTTCAGGTTAGGTGTTATTTTAGGATAGGTAAGGTTATTTTAGGATAGGTAAGGTTATTTTAGAATAGGTTAGGTTATTTTAGGATAGGTTAGGTTAGGTAAAGTAGCCTGAGGTTAGATAGCCTAACCTAACCTTACCTTACTTAGCGTAATCTGCGATACAGTGAGCAGCACAGCACGCGAACTTGAACGCCACCCGCACGCACAGTGATGCGTGGACAGAGATCGAACAGTCGCAAATGTATATAGTGCGTGATGAGATCGGCGCCTGTGCCGCCGGTACACGGACTTCCGGTTCACTGCCCATCGGTGCACAGGCCGCCGGTACACGGGCCGTTTGTGCACATACCGCCGGTACACGGGCCGTTTGTGCACAGGCCGCCGTACACGGGCCGTTTGTGCACAGGCCGCCGTACACGGGCCGTTTGTGCACAGGCCGCCGGTACACGGGCCGTTTGTGCACATACCGCCGGTACACGGGCCGTTTGTGCACAGGCCGCCGTACACGGGCCGTTTGTGCACAGGCCGCCGGTACACGGGCCGTTTGTGCACAGGCCGCCGGTACACGGGTCGTTTCTGCACAGGCCGCCATACACGAGCCGTAAGTACACGGGCCCCCAGTGCCAACCTACGAGACTTGCTGTCCTACACGCGGCTACCATGCGTGTAGGACTATCTGATTTTGTCGGCGTTCTAGTTATCCCTTTTTCTCTCGTGACACTGTTCTACTTCATAGGGAAACTTGAAACCAATATGAAGCCCATTTTCCATCAGTGTTGTTATATGGCAATATTATTATCTTTTGCGTCCCCGATGCCAATCACCATTCGTGCGAGCCTGCACCCTCTATCAGCCTAATTGTAAAAAAACGCATATAATATTTAAATAATCTTTCGTTTCATGAGTAGTTCGCTGTTTTCTTTCTTTGACCTCAAGCAGGTGAACTATTTTTCTGCATACCTTTTTTTCCGGTGTATCAGTACAGTATTACCTGCCGTGGGTTCCTCCATTTCCTTAATATGCGATATATAGCTTTTCATTCTACCCGTATTAAATCCGTATTTTTAATTACTATGCTGCTCTTGAGCTTCTGTCAAGACTATTGTTGTATATTGACATATTGTCTGCTCGCTACTACTAAGCTGCAGCTTCATTTCCACTTATGGATGCGTATTTTCGTTCAACAGCATTACATTCTTTAATAGGGTTTATCCTGAATAAATAGACACAATCGTTTTTCTCGATTGATCAATGTGCCCCAGAAATTTGTGAGAAACTGTCGGTTGTTAAATAATTGGCGAAAGAAAAAAGAAAAAGAAAATAAAGATTAGATACCAAGTGGCCACGGAGAACTGTTTTACACTAGAGCGTTCTTATTGTTTAAAAAAGCCCGTAAAGATTACTATAAACTGATATCTATGTACAAATTTCAACCTTACCGTGACTTATCAGAACATAGAATTTTATGTTAGAATTTTATGTTTATCTACGTGCCAGTTTCGGTAAGTTAAACACTCGTAGTGAAACCCGTAGATTTATATCCAGCTTTTCAAATCGGTTTGGGTGAGAGTCTTTCGAAGTGAAATATTAGGCCGCATTGCCGTATACTTCGTACTGTAGAATTACCTTCTCAAATTTGGCAATGAGATTTTTGCCTATTATCTACCTACTTTTAAAAAGTACGGTAGTCGTACTGACAATTGGTAAAGGGAAAGTGAAGCTAGTCGCATTTCTACTACTTATCAGCCCCATCCATGTCCTGCTTACATACACAACTATCATAAGCAACGCTTCTGCATTGGAAGTATTGACCCCTGAGGGGGCATAGGATGGGCCATAAGATTGGCTTAGTTAAGTGCGCTTGCCCTATGATATATGGGAGCAGCACCCCAGGGAGACACTATGGATTACTTTAGCTAGGCCTTCGGGATGTCTTTCCTTCGTATACATTTTGCTTCCTCCTCATTCATACTACTGATACTTCATTCTTTCCTTCCTCTTCTCTTCCGATTTTTTTGTTCCAATGCCCAGTGGTCCTATGTGGCAATAACTTCGTGCATGAGTTTCACGTTTCTGTCGTCATACTCTATGTCTCTTGTTTCTTCCTCTGTTAGATAGCCTTTGTTGCCTAGACGTAGGTTCAATTTAGTCACTATTATCATAATAATTCAATATAATAATAACAACAAGGGGGAAGCATTCTGTGAGCGTCTACCTCCGCCATGCCAGGTAATGCTGACGACAAATTCAAATGGGTCCTGAAACCAGGATTTCCTTTTTATTATAACCAAACTTTGGTCATTTGCGCTTCTTGACATTTTTAACTGTTCCTGTAATTTTCAGTAAGGTTCTTCCATAACTTCTTGAGTTATGTTTACAGACACTAAAGCCAACGTATACGTAGGTAGTAACAATCAAGCGCGCAAACGGACGCACAGAGCATCGACGAAAGTTGGTCAACTGTGTCTTCAAATATTTATTATAATTTCTGCAAATTTTCATGACGATTCGTTCCTAGCTTTTTGGGTTTTTTTAACAAGAATAAAAATAAACACACCTAGAGGCGCACAGCAAAACGGACTGACAGATCACCACAGAATTTGGTCAGTTTCTCTTCGTAACATTCCTAGCAATTCTTGCAATTTTCTTAAAGATCCGTTCGAAACAGTTAGTGTTCGAGATATAGCACGAAAAAAAATTGGGTGACTAACAAATTCTTGAACGGATCTTCACCAGAAGTTAATCATCTGTTCCTCCTACATACCTGATCCTACTTAACCTCTTCCTCCATACCTAACAATCCCTGTGAATTTCATAAAGATCTGTCCTTAACTTTTTGAGTTATCGTTGTGACAGACAACGAGACAAACGGACAGGCAGACAATTGCTGATACAATCCTCACCTCTGTTTCGGTGGTAGTATTAGAAGTAATGAAATCAGACACTCGAAGGATGCAAATACACAAATATGCAATAAATGGCCAACAAAGTCGCGCAGTGCATTTTACTTACACTATATTTTTTCATTATTTTATTTGACTTAATTTGTTTCAGTACAGCTGTATATGGCAACAGTTTGAGTACATAAAGAATTTAGATTTTTCATTTGCATCGGAGAAAGGGAGTCCTGTGCACAGAAAAATGCAAGGTAGATCACTGGCTTCATGTGGTTGTTACCACACCCATACACGCTCATCGCTCTGAAAGTTGGGTGAATCTAGACTAATCGGAGCACATTATATGATTCCAATCCTCAATAGCCCAATCTAGCTGTTCTCTCGAGCAAATGACAGAAATATTTTTTTCTTTCTTGCTGCTGTCATTAATTGCTTCCTGGTTGATTTGCATTTACCTAAATGCGTTTTCTTTAACTCCCGACGCACAGTCCTTTGAGACTTTTTCGACCTTCATAAAACTCGCCAGTGATCAAAAGCGTTGATCAATGCCGATTTTTTTCAGTCTCTTCAGAAATCGTTTGTTTCTGTCATCCAGAATGCTAGGCCTTCCACAATTTTCAGAGATGTGCCGAGTTGGCCGGTCTGCCTCCAGCGTGCTATCTCCCTCTCTTTTGTGCTGATATTTATACTAGTTTGTGCCGATTACGAGCTTTAGTTTTTCGTACTAATTTGCGTCCGGTCTTTCTTGACCTAATTCTTGTTCTTCATGCCAGCTCCTTGGGCCGCCTGCAACCCGGTTCTGCTTTCTTGTTCACGTTACCGAAGGTGGTGGCTGTCCGTGTCGTCTTTCGATAGAATTATCACGATATTTTGCTTTCATTTGTTAGAAACTATATCACATAAAGTGAAAAGAATTATATTGAACGCTACGCAGAGTTGCATGAATGAGGAACGAATTGTAATTTTGTCTGATTTGACACCCAACCTATGTTATGGGGAGCAGCGCCCCCAGGGGGACCCTGTAGGTTACCTTAGCCATTAGCTAGGCCTTCTGGACGTGTCATTCGTGCCCACTTTGCTTCTTCCCATCTTTTGCTCCTGCTAATCTTTCTTCCATCTGTTCTTCCTATTCTTCCCCGGCTTGCTGTACCCGTGCGCGTTGGTCCTGTGTGGAGCACCCTCGTGCATGGGTTCCTCGTGTTTGTAGTCATAATATGTGTCCCTTCTTTCTTCCTCTGTGATTTCGCCTTTGTTGTGGGAGCGGAGATTTGAAATCCTGAATGTAATAATAATAATTGCCTGATTCAAATTTGAATTTCGTAGTTGTGGCTCTCACGTTGGAACGGCTATTAAGACGTAAGGTCAAGGACCTTATCCTATCTCACCTGCACTTGACATAATTTATTCTCTTTGGCTTCCTTTGTTCTACTTGCATTCCGTGATTCTTGTGTGGTGACGATAGCCCATAGAGGACCAGAGCGTTGGTCCCGGCCGCCCTCTCAGAATGGGCCTGCCGTACCGTCTACTGCCAGCTGTCTGTGTGATCTAATCTAACTCCCTTTGCTCTTGGTGTTCAATTAGATAGATCCTTCCCTCATGTCCTTTTTCTTTAAGTCTGGTTTCAAACTATTAGATTTAAATTCAAACGCACTAATTTTATCATATATTCTTTCGGGCCCACGTGGCCGTGCGCTTGGGGCATAGCCATGAGGAAGGTTCTTAAGGAATACCGTTAATTTTGTCTCTATATTCACCTGGCTGTCCTGCCTTGCTTCGGCATTCCGGTTCGTGGAAGTGCAGTCACTCGTCGAGCTTGTGCACATTAAGCGTGACTCTCCCGGGGTCCAGAGCGTTGGTCATGTTAACTGTTAACGTTTAATGCAATGCATAATTTTCTTCGACTAAAGAATTTTTGTTTCTTTTCTAGAACTATTTCTTATAGTACAGGAACTATGCTTAGTGGTCAAGCCTAATTGCCTGAACAATTTGGTAAATTTTGTGAATAAAGATTGTCATATCTAGGTCTTTTCCCTTTGTGCTTATACATGTGAACTTGTCATTATTCTGCTATTCGTTTCGAGGTGTCCATGCCTGATAATTTTTTCCTGAATCACCCTCGAACGTGCCGATGATTTCGCGTCTACCTTATAAAAGTTATCATTATAAGGTTTGCTAGGAAGCACAAACCATTTAGCAGTTAATCGAATTTCGTAATATGATACATTAATTTTTTTTAACTCGTTCCTTAATTGCTGCGTATATGATTAACTTGAGATTAAATCATTGTACATGGCTAGGTTGATCTAACCATTTGTGAATATTTAGCGCGATTCGCACATACACATTCCAATGTGTGTTATATACGCGATTCGCATATATAACACTAAAATAGTTTTTTTTTTTTGCAGTTGTAATTGCGCTCTTGTTACACTGTAGGGTAATTCTACTGACAATATAGTAGGTTCTCGTCGACGTCAGGTATTCTCTGAGCAGGGCGAATGAGACAAGCTGTAGAGGCAGATTGTATTATGGATCCGAGTCTATACACAGGCAGACACACTGGATGGTTGTTCACCAGCGCTACAACGCTACCTATGAATGAGCTGCCGTCGCTGATGACGGGTCACTTTTATAGACTATGCAGTACAGGGCGTTGCCGCTGTCGCTACTGTAATGGCAGGCCGTGACATCCCTCCCCTGTTTAGTCTAAGACTAGATAGATTACCTAGTTTTAAGTTGAGGGAAATTTTCCTGCAAATAAATCTACATCTCGAATTGTTTTTCATCGTGTAATAAAGGCCAACCACTCGGAGAGTACAGTTTTATTAACTGCCGGCACATGGTTACTGTACGGTTGTCCCAAGTTGATTTCTCACTTTTGGTGAAACGCAGTGATATTTCCATTATCAAATGCTGACAAGTCCTTTCCACGGATCGTCACTTTTTTCGTTGTAAAAGACAATTCGTAATTCTATATTCGCATACATCAGGTCTTTATTACCTGATAACACAGCTAGAATGTCGTCATATGAAGTTGTACTGAAAGTAATGAACACTGAAATGAGAAGTAAAATATCGAAAAAGGAAATTGTAGCCACTTGGTTTACAAGCTCACATTGGTTCTTGTATTAGTCAGTTGGTTTCAATAATATTTTTAATTTACTTACTGCAGGCGGATTTCTCTTTTAATTTTTAATGCAGGTCCGTTTTTCTATCACTACGGAGGCATCGGTTACGGAAGTATCCCCGCGCCGATTGGCTTTCTTTCCTCGACTTCATCGATTTATCTTCTACCTTCTCCCGCCCGAACTTTTGCCGCTGCTTTCATTGGACATTTCCTATGAATGAAGTTTCCTTGTACGGCATCTGGGGCTCCCACTCGGAGATGAACCAAGATGCGGCCGGAAATGCAATCATTATTTCTATGGGTGGAAATTAAATTGAGTTCTCAAGGCCCTCGAGCCGAGAAATAGAGTGCGGACTTCCTTGTCTTCGTTACTGAAACGAGGCCGAGATTGGCACGCTGCATCCTAGACCCCACCGTCCCTTGGATCTGCGAACACTAAATGGGACTTGGAATTAGGCCAGATTTAGTTCACCCTTGCTGTCATGGTGTGCCATGGTGTTCTAAATGGTGTATATCAGTGGAATGGAGAAAGGCAAAATGAATTACAGCCCTCCCTCGCGGAAAGTCACAGCCTGTATCACAACACATCGTAAGCACTCTGACATCTACGGGGCCCTCAGTCCCGAACAACCATTGCTTCCCTGGGAGACCAGTGAGGACATGCTTAACTCTGTCACTCATACAGCCCTGCTTTTTCTTCGCTTGAACGGGCTTAAATGTGAAGCCTAATACGACTTGCGCAGTAACTCCTTTGGTTAAATGTAGTGTGTGACAGCATTAGTCGCATTAACACTCCAATTGCGAATTGAATGGTTTAATTTGGGTAGTCTTTGCAATGGAGAGTTGTGCCAGTAGTGGATTTTAGCTTTAGAAATACGGCACAACTTCTTCCCGTCCTCTTTCTGCTTTTTTTTTTTTTTTTTTGTTCTGATGTTGCCGACTGTCTTTAATTTTTTGCTGTTTCATTTTCTTGCCCGACTCTCTGTTTTCATGTGCCATGCGGCCCTGCACGTGGTTACTCTGGTGCGCCTAGCTCTGTAAGGTCCAGAATACTTCAAAAAACGACGTACACAGCAATGCTTTCCTTACGGGAAGCAGATATTTTATTTGGTCGATGCAGTGTTAAAATATCATATGCTTCTGTTTTCCTGCTCTTTGGAGCACAACATTGCGGATGTACAGTGAGGGAAGCTCAACCTGGTCTTTCCCAGCTTGTGCTTCCTCGACACAACAAAGTTTTACTATCCCCTTTAGGAGTACAATGGGTCGAATAACCCTTGCAGAAAAATAGCACACCCTGATCATAATCTATAGGAACTGAATTCAAAACAAAAGATGTGCTCGTAGGTCATACTTTTCCATCTGTAGAGTGCCCATGGAACCTAAGCACGTTATTCCGGGCCACGCTGTAAAAACACACACACACTCAACCTATATATGAGCGGACGTTCAGCTCGCTCTTCATTCAACTTAAAAGTTCTTTCTATTTCTATCAGTTCAAGTATTAAGGTGGCTACTGACTCTCACAGTGTAATCAGCACGACGTGCGTGCCGTACGTCCACTCATCAGCTGAGCGTGCGATGGTAGTGCGTAGGTTCACTGGGATCAAGTGCAATTTCAGATACTGTAGTCTATACTCGGCCAATGTGATAATTGTTCCCGAGACGTTGTGTTATTTATAAGAATACTTATATTCATTTATAAAAAATCTGCCAGTTGAACACTTCAAAGGATATCTCACTTCCTGAAGTGTACATCCATGATCATGACCGACTCGGTATGCATGCGTTGCCTCGCTTCTCATCTCCTCGGTGAGGCTTACTAAAGAGAGAAAAAAAACCTTGTCTTCTCGGAAATCCTCATACCAGAGCACAAGGTCATGTGACAGCACTGATATGCACCGACTCCTTTAGCTCCGAACAGACATTGTCCCTAGGGCGCTTGTGTCCACCCTGCGCACCAATGCAGCACTCGCTTTCGTCTTATCTTTAGGAGGATTACACGCGCTGCGGTTGACGCGCACTCTTCCCCTTAGGAGAGTGTTAGATGCTCTGGTCTGTTGGGGTTTGGAATTTATTGCCGGCATCGGCTTTCGATCGTGTTGGCCTGCAGGCGTTTAAGTCAGCTGGAAACGGCTTTTTGTTGGATTTTCTTTAACAGAGTTTCCGGCTTCCCGGTGTTGCAGAG
>LQNS02278102.1:5153005-5168680 GCA_001587735.2 Parhyale hawaiensis | reverse complement strand
TTTTCCTTCTTCCATTGAGCTCGCCAAGCCAATAGTTGGAGGAATTCTTTTCTATAGGCAAATTTTGGACTTTCGTTGTCCTGTTTCTGCCTTACCAGCAATGCCTGCAGGAGCTCTCGTCAGGCAGCGTTCAATGGGCGCCTGGCTTTGTAAGAATAGAATTGGCTGAGCCATTCTCGAGTGGGAATGTCATTTGCCAAGTTCCCGGGAATGCCGGTGCGCCGCATGTTCCCTATATGCACCATGGGCTCACTTTGGCGTGTAACCGAAGTGCGTAAGTCTAATGAATTCTATGGGTCGGGGGAGGGGGTAAGCACTCTTCTATCGATCGCACGAGCATGTTACGTGGGTGGTGAGATATTAAATCTACTCTGTTTGCTATCATATTTCTACGCGTATTCATGCAATAATATTTTACGTTGATTAACTGTCGCTGCTTACGGTGGAAAACGAGATTTGATCTGCGCTGCAATGATTCATTAGTTTAGTGATATTCATGTTTGATTAAGAGTGATGTGGTTTGCTTTGATTCATTATCACTTCCATCTACATTCGGGAATGATTTCTGGTCTGCGGTGCTTCATTCCCGGCATTATAGCTATCGGCAAATGATTGATGTTCTGAACAGATTCAATGTCGCCTATATAAGGTGTTTCCAATTAGCACAGATATTGCACAGTAGACGGACTCAGTGGACCTACCCAAAAGACGACAGCGCCTACGCTTCGGCTCCGTTTTAACCACAGCCATCTGGCGTTAGTCACACGACGTATTCTGCTAGAATTTAGACTGGTGCGCTAGCTTCGGCTTGTTAAATCTAGTTTTTGGCACTGATCCTTCGTCGTTTGTCATTGTAACCTCTAAGAATTCAATCTGCGTTTGTAAAGTGGAGTTTTTAGCTCTCTGAAGCGTAACCGGGTTGTTTCTAAACGCTTGACACATGATTCAAATAGGTAGAGTAGACGCTCCTGTGTGAAGTTCCTGACAAGTCTCAGCTTTTCCAACCAATGGTACTGTATGAAATGGTCATTCGAGTAAGAGTCGTCGGAAAATCTCGCAAGACCACAGTGGATGAAAGGTTACTACAAATTCTGGGTTATTTACAACCTACGGCGGTGAAATCGGGAACTTCTAAAGGCGTTCCTTGTTGTGTTTGTCCAGATAATTTTCGAACGTGTTGACCGTCTGTGATTCGATTCCGACATTTGCCGAAAGAAGCTTATTTTTATTTTTATTATTCACCCTGAAGTACGGGCAAAACTGTCGACCCTGTCTAATTATTTAATGTTGTCTGCAATTTCACTGGTATTGTGAAGACAATAATCGCTCTGTCTTTCTAATAATTTTATTGCGGGGATAGCATTAAAGCCCTTCAGGCACTTTGAAGGTTGCTTCAAGTTTTCCCCTGAGTCGTCTTTGTTTGAGTTACCCTTACGCGCAGAAATAAATGCACCAAGATAAATTTATCAGCAATAGTTATTAAACATACCTACCAGGAATACACTGACAGGTATGTCATTAATAAATAATAGTGCTAGAAGCCCAGTTTCTAATATTTTAAGGCGACTATTCTTTTGTATTGGTAGATTTATTATGGGGAGTCAGTTTACCAAAACCCGCTACAATGAAGGCACTACACACCATTGCCGTGCTGAGGTATTCTTTTGTTGCTCAGTGTTGGATTCATTCCAGCTTCAAAAATGTGTTGACCAGCAAATTCATAATAGGCTCGCACCATAGCTCTGTGTCTGGAAAGGACAATATCTTTGGATACATGTTCAAAATTTCTGATGTTAAATCCTCGGCATTGTTTGATAGATTGATATTTTTAAACCATATTTTTTTATTTTTGGTCGCTTGTGATAGCTGTTCCTTGAACACATATCTGAATTAATTATTTTTGTTGAGTGAATGCTATTTACTCACTTTTATAAGGTTTTGGCAGGCATCGTCCTGCGCTGATTCATGGTCAAGTTTCTGCTCGTTGTCAACTGACAAGGAGTTGAGATCCCTGGCTCTTCTCTTGCTTGTTTCTTTCTTTTTCCTACAGAAAATTAAATTTTAAAACATTATTTTCGTTGTTACAGGAGACCCGCCACCTGAAGTGGTATGGAGGTTGGGAAATCAAGTGATAGACAACAGCTGGGAATGGCCCAGACCTGGACTGGCCACCAACACCCTCACCATGCCTGAGCTGCAGCGGGAACATCTCCACGCCTCCCTTGTTTGTGAAGCTTCCAACACCAACCTCACGGCGCCCGTGTCGACCATGCTCACCATAGAGATGAACCGTGAGTATTGTCATAGTATATAATGTTTATTAGGTTTATTGCACAGAAATACGCAGTACATTGCAAAATCTAAATGCTCTACCGTACTCGTCGGTCAAAAATGGCCGAGTTTGCTTTAGCACTTTGTTGTTTCTTACGTCTCGTTTCGAAAGTTCTGCTATGGCTATGGATCGAAATAATGTAGAAACGGTAGATCAATACTATACTCTCTTTATATGAGTCTAGTCCTGGAAGACTTTGATTAAAATTTAGTTCCATATAAATGGTAGTAGGCCCAGGCTCTTCCTCTCTTTACTCTACTGCATCTCTTTTCCTTCGTTCTCTATCGCCATCATCATTCCTAATATTTGGTGCGTTGAGACTGCGTTGGTGTCTCTTTAGACCAATTTCTTATATAATGTTAATCTTCTCCCACGCGAGGGGTACGGTCCGAGCCCTCAAACTGACCGCTTTCCTGAACGGTTTATAAAGAAGGTTGAATTTTAACGAAAGAGTGCTTATATGGCCCAGTTTGCTCTCCTTGACCAATGGGGACACGGAATAATTATAATGTCTTGATGGTCGATTCAGTCGTGAAATGCTGGCTGAAGAGAATTACGCTCACTATAAAGACTCGTTATCTGCGCTGTTCTGCGTGGTTCTGCCCTGGAGAATATTTGTCTCTTTTTTCTCGTTGACTGGTGAACTTGCGAATCATGCGCTTACGGCTATTCATGAAAGCCTCTTGTCTTATGGCATGACAGCAAATGAAGATCTGCATTTCTCCTGGGTACTGCAGAGGTCTTCAGTGCTTAGATATTTGGTTTAGAAAAGTAGCGGCTTTTTTTGCCTTTGAGCAAATGTATTTCTGTAGCAGCTACCAACATTGAAGTGCTTGAGGCGAAGGCAAGTAACACATACCATGTAGAATGATAATCTTTTCGTCCTATGGTTGCACAATTTTTGGCTCATTGTAATGCATCTGATGTTCATGCGGTGCTTCCTCCTTGTAGAAACGTGTTTCTGCTGTCAGACGAGGTGTTCCTCAATAGACTATCCTGTCAATGTTAGTGTCTTTATCTAGACTCTCTTTGTTTCTTCCTTCCACTTCCTATTAAATCTGCTTGTAACGAGCACTGACTCCAAAATACTGGCGTTTGCGATCACTGACCCGTTGCAGCTACGCCTGGAACAGCATTGTAATAACCACCGTATCTATCGATTTTTTTTCTAGACTTCGTCGAAAGCAACAGTTGACCTAAATTCACAGTAGTTGTAGCTGCTCTGGCTAAACTATGTTTTTGTTGAAGCTGAAAATTTATTATTTTCGCGGAAGCTGAAGCTGTAGCTGCAGTGGATGGAATATGTATCACCTTTGTTGCATTATCTTGAACACTAAATAATTACCGGAGCTAATTATTTGCTGTCGTTATTTGATGGCCGGGTCTACTAGTAACTCATAATTAATACAATTGGTGTATCAGTGTAGTCTCTAGTTAATAAGTTGACTAACTTTTTGGGCAAGTAAACAAAAAGTAATAGTACAATTATATTCCACAGCGTACTTTATGAAGTGGGAAGTACTTTTTATTTAATAATAATTCAAACTTGCAGTTTTACTGCTTGTGTCGCCCTCGTATCATTAAATTTTTATGAATGTGCATGAGCGCATCTCGCTTGTTCAGTCGTGTGCGGTAGCGGTGATTGCCTTCAAACTTCAAACTGAGATCGAAGCACAAAACTGGCACGAGGTTGTGATTGCATTAGAAACCTAGTCATCATCTGAGAAAAAGTAATTTCTGATTATTGATCATCACTGAAAAGTACACATTAAACAAGATAAAATCACTATTGGAAATATTCAGTAGTTCCTATTGATTACATAAAAAAAATACGGCACAAATACTTCAAATCGCATTCAATCGATATTTTCCTCCGCCAATGAGGTTATATTTTTGTCAGAGTTTTTTTCAGTGTTATGGACGGTTCTGTATGAAATTCACAAGGAATGTTGGGTGTGTTAGGAAGAACATGATTAAGTTTTAGCTGAGATTCGGCCACATTTATTTGTTCGCCTGTTTTTTTTTTTTTTTTCTTGGTAACTAACTCGAACAGTTATGAACGGATGTTCTAGAAGTTTGCAATAAAGGTTTGGAATGTTACAAAGAGCAACTGACCAAAGTTTTATGATGATCTACTAGTTCTTCCATTTGTTTGCCTCCATGTTTGTTTTTATTTTATGATCGTATATTCGAAAAAAAATTACAGGGACTGTTGTTAATGTCAAATGGTACAAATGACCATGTTTTGGTGATAATGAAAAATAAATTCTAGTTTCAGGACCAATTTGAATTTTGGTTGACATTTCTTTGTTCGGCGGAGGTATGCGCTCTCAGAGTGGCTCTAGTTTAATACTGCAGTGACCACGTATTACTGTATACGTGAAAAATAATTATTGGAGGAACTAGAACGTTTTTAAACTCGTCAGGCTTGGTAAAAAGTTGAAAATCTTTTATTTTATTGAATACTGGTGGTTATTATAATTTTCTATTCGTCGATATGAAAACCAAGGCAGCAATCGCGTCATGCGTAATTACTACGATGTTATTAAAGAAATCAGTTGACTTACTGTTAGTCCTGCATGCTCAGAGAGTATGAAATGAAATACAGATTAAACTAATCTATGATTGTCAGTCGGTCTCGTACTCTGTTAGGTTCGCATCACCCACGTGAGGTAGGTGGCACTATTCAGCATGGGTCAAGTTCTTTTGAAATACTTGGTGTCCTTTTTGATGGGAAACTAACGTTGTAGCGCCAGGGGAGCTGGGCCCTACATTCAATTTGTTTAGACTAGGCTAGATAGCAACTTTCTTCCCCCGATCGGCAACCCGGCAAAGCTCGCCCTAGAGAAGGGTAAAGAAATTCAGATAGACAGTTTCAGTATCTTGGGTTATCAGACGGACAATAGTAAGAGTTCACACTTTCTAATAAGTAACAGCAATTGAAAAGTTGCACAGATTATCATACATTCCAGTCTGACGATCTATCGCACAAAACACAAACTTCATTAGATTTCTTGATCAGTCTAAAGGCAAGTGGCAAGACGTGACAAACAATAAGTTACAAGCTTGCTGCTCCATACAGTAATAAGCAGCATAGCAAGGAAATCACACGTAACACGCTGCTAAGAACATCACAAATCAACTAGGTAACAGTTGGCAAGTTATTATTGCTAAACCATAGAATAAATTTATAAGACAACAAACGAGGTTAGATAGGAAACACATCCAAGGAAAGCTAATAGCCGACAGTTGATCAGCAGAGGTAACCTTCCTACAAACAGGTAACTAGAAAATTCATCGCGTGAACGGAAAAGATATGGAGTAAACGTCAATCCTTGCAGCCTTTGCTGTAACACGGAGGAAAAGGTACTCAATCAGTTAAATAACTATATCGGTCATTAGTTAGAGAGATTTCACGCCGCTAATCAAATTAACGTTGAAACTCCGATGACCCTAGTTCACTTGCATAACACTAGTCCGTAAATAGTATCGAATTAGTATCTTGTCACAACCGTTGACTCTGCATGGTGCGCCACAGAGGCGTCACCGCGCCCCTGCAGCGCATGCAGGTCCGGGTACTGCGGCATCACGGCGAGGCCACAAGTACGGAGCCCAGGAACGACACGGTGAGGCGGCACCAGACCGAAGTCGTTCCGCAGCGACACCAGCGTTACACGCCACCCTCCCACCTAAGCGAGAAGAAGATCGCAAAAAATAAGACAGGTACCGAATGCAAGATTCACAAAGGGAACAACCGCAATTTCCCCGACCCGCTAAGTTACTTCAAGCGTAGAAACTTTATAAATATTCCCCAACTCAGTGCACCATAGGCGATATAAGAGAAAAAAAGATGTATACATAGTATGTCTGATCAGTCAGTGAACCCTCACGATTACAGGAAAAAGAGACAAAAAACCAGCAGAAAGCTGCCCGGAAGTGTTCTAGCGGGGGGATGAAACATAGGAAAGATATTCCAAAGGCCTAACGTAAGTTATACAGCACAAATCTATCCCACTTGAGCGCCGCTCCCAGAACGTAGGACGGGCAAACCTAACTAACCCCTCTAATCAACAGTTGCAGCTGGCGTAAAAACGTCATTCTAGCAAGTCGCCCATACACTGCGAATGTTACCAAACTCAGAGAGCAGAAAATTTGACAGCAGAAAATGAAATACTGAAGATTGGCAACCAATTTCACCACCACTGACCATATTTATTACCAGACTCGAATAGGAAAAGCAATTGTAAGATAAGCCCAATTACACCTCTAAATCCTCAACTATACATTTACCCTAACGCCATTGCAGGTGATCGAGTAACGCCATGGTGAAAAAAAATATGGTAACGCTTCAGCAAATATTATATAGCAACTAAATTTTACAATAGAAAAATAAATAATCGAGGAAACATGGTTAAGACAATTCTGAAAATGACAAAAACTACGGTACAAACGCGTGCCCGATTATGGAAAGTAAGCAGTACTAGTAAACTTAGCAGAAGAGAGGCATAACGAGGGACCACTGCCATAGCTGCCACCCCTACCGAGGTTCAGCCAGATAAAAAAAAAATGTCACCGAAAACAAAAACCCCGAGTACAATTTCGTCGGCAGAGGGCGGTTCAGGAAACCCAAGACGAAAAGGCGTATCCCTGGGTGGCTACAACGTTTCAGGCGCGTATTAGACATCTGGTCTCACGTGCTTTCAATAAGGTTGGAATCCTGCGTAAGGTTTTCACTGTGTTTGGTGATGATGAAGTAGTTCTGAGATATTTCTGTGCTTTTTTGATTCGTTTGTTATAGTTTTGTTCAACTGTCTGGGATTCGGTTATCGTTAGTCATTTTTTTCTTCTAGAACGATTGTTGATCGGTTGTGTGTCTAGAATATTTTGGTTGACTTATCCCATAGACGGCGAGTTCCTTACCTCTGCATATTCTATCAAGTGTTCGATAATGAGAGTCTTTGGAAACATTCCTCTGTTCCTGCTCTCAGGATGCCAAACTCGTCAGTTGGGTCGGTGTTTCATACCCGGAAGGGTGCTGGTATGGAATTCTTTGCTGGGATCTGTGTTCAGTCATGTCGATCTGCAAGGGTTCAAATCGGCTATGAATATTTTTTTACGGATTCTTCTTTGGGGATCTTGGTGTTGCTCAGTGCTGCGTCTTCGCTATCCATGTCTTTGATGCTTGTGGCGGGAGCTCCAATCAAATCATTATAATGGACATTGCCACGTGTATATGTATTAATATATTTATATATATATATGTTTAGGTATTATATATTATATGTTTACATATTTGTGCGTTTCATCTCACTTGAAGAAATAAATTGGCGAACAAACGGCCCCATTATAGATTTTGTAATGATATTGCACTTGGATTAAGATCGACGGGCGAAAATTAGACGAGGATGCGGAAGATGGCTGCAATTGAAAATCTTATCCTTTTAAATAAATGCTCTACTTACTCAGCCAACGTTGAGATCCAAACATTAAAGATATTTACTGTTTCTCTTACCGCAGTTATGGAGTCTGATTTCTATTTTTTTTATCGAAACCATATTTACTCCCAGTTCACGACGTACAAATTGAGCAGATGATCAACGAAGCACTGAAGAAGCTATTTGTTCATCGTGCAGTTGCGCAGCAATTCTTTTTCCGCTTGCTTTCTTCCTTTGACGAACAGTTGTGTTTGCGCGCCAAAATTCCAGTGTACTAAATCACGTCGTATAAAATATATGCGGCGGGAATTTATTGAAATTTTGCGATACTTCACTGCTTGCTAATATGATTTTATTTCGCATGTTATCTCAGCATAGGCAGGAGTGTGCTGCTCAGATCAATAGGAACAGAGCTCCCTTATCTCTTATGACAATTTGAGTTGCAGTGTATCCTTCCAAAGCCTATTGGTATCGAAAATATGATCAATAACGAAGGCTCATTACAAAGTCTCCCGTGCCATTTTTGGACTGCGCGTGCTCTTCAGTAATAATATTATATGTAAATCACAACATTTTGAGGTTCAGTCTCATCCTGTTACTCGCTCTACCAATATTAACCCAGTTTCTAGTGAACTGTAATATCACTTAGGACAGACATTCTTAGCTTGCATGTATTAACAGAATATAGCTTAGAAGCACAGTATAGTTGAGGGCGTCTTGAGGTTCAATATTAATCGTACATTAAGGTCTTTTCGGCACCTTTCTCTTTACTAAATGAGAAACTATGCATCGTTAGCCAGCGCTTATAAGCCAGCCTAGTCTCTACGTATTCTACTCTGTACTTTTTCCAATTACGCTACGTTGTTTCTGCGCCATAATGAGGTACTTGGACCCGCCATGTGATAACTTTGGCCTCAAGTCTCTATAGCTTGTAATGTGCCGGCCTTAACACAGTCTCTTGCCACAGGGGCATTTTTTTTTTTTTTTAACTTGAGGCAATGCGATTATTCAAAGCACTAGTGCGCCTGGTCGTCAAACGTGAAGAGAGGCTGCATGAAGATGGCCATGCAGTGGAAATTTTGCCCTTGCCTGATAGCAGAAACGGTTTGTGTGTATTTACATCCCATGAGACAGGTGAATCTAAGCTGGAGTCTAGTTAGATTCATGCTTTTTGCTATCAAACCCTGTGATGAAGACCGATGTGTGTATTTATCTGCTGATCTGTTTTTGTCTAACTATAAAGAAATAGACAAACTTAAGCCAGACTAAAGATTGTGGCCATTCCGCTGCGCTCGGTTGAAAACTGATTTGCGAAGATTAGACCAGGTTGCGAAAGTAAGGACGCCTTAATTAAACTCGCATGTACATTTTACTTTGTTAGCTTTGTATCCCAAGCCATGAAAGCGCTTACATTTACTGTCCTTCTTTTCACGTTCTTCCCACATTAAAATTATTTGCTTCTAGGTCACGGTACGCAACGTGAGGAGACATCATCGACATGTCAAAGCATAAGATTGTCTTCAGAGTAAGCGCGAACATCAGGAAACTTTTATTGGAATAGTCAATTTTCTCGCGCTGGATTTCTGCCTTGGACAAAGCGGCTCTTTGGCAGAAGTGAAAATATATGGAATCAAATATGATCATGAGGCATAAATGCATGATAGGCAGGTGCAATTAATTCTTATTGACGATGTTGACTGCCTGGTGAAAACGAATTTATTATCCACTGAAGGACGACGGATGGATTATGCTCCTCAGCAGACTTGAAACCACGGGCGCTCATATCCTATAACGATTTAAGTTGGCTATTGCAGAGCAGCGTTTCAGGCAAGGTTCTAACCGCTGTATTTGTCAGTGAAGCATCATCACAAATACTTAGATTTATTTTTCAGCGGCCAGGTACACTTCTAATCTGTAATAATGAGAAGTTAAACATTTAGTGCCTCAATTCAATATCACTGTGTGTATAGTAGCCACTAATTAAGGGGCTGAGCCCTATTCTATTGCTATAGAATTTCGGCATCGTAGATAAATACGGCTCACTGAGGGCTCTATTTAGCTCATTAATTTCGACCAGCCGGGCCAGAAATAGACTAATAATAAAACTACCTTTTCTCGAACAGAAAAATGGCTTTATAAACGCAAAATGTATAATCACACGTCAAGGTTTCGCTTAGTAAATCCAGATATCTTGCCGGATGTAATTTGGATCTGTATGCCTTTCGCTTACATATACTAATTAGCAACAGTATTGTAATGTACCGACCAATTTTTTACCTATCTTATTTTCGTCTTAATCACCTGAGCCTCGCGCTCGATCATCTTTTTACCCGCCATAAAGTCTCCACGGTTTTCGCTCGCGCTGCCGCCGAACAAAAACCTCCTTGTGATGCAATCAAGGCAAATGAGGCGACATTTTACACACAATGTTTACCGTTTTTTTTTTTTTTTTTTTTTGCTGCTCCATCGAGCTTGAAGCCCTGCTTGTTTCTTTATTTAAAGTGCTGTAACGCTTAAAATTGGTTTAGACTTTAGACGATTTGCATGTTCGCCTTTCATTTACGCATTTTTACAAATTTTTGTGCTGATGATGGGCAGTACCTAGGCCCGAAACGTTAATTTTTATGCATTTTATTCAACTATGATTTTAAGATTCGCTTTGGCTCATTTATTTACGCTTAAAATAAATTCCATGGTTTTTAGCAGTTTGATCATAATATATGTTCTACAGTTGCTATGTTGTAAAGAAAATTGAAGCTGCTGCTCTTCCCAATCATATATTATTTTGTTCTTCCAGACAATGATATGCAGTATAATTGTTGCTGAAAGCGTCTCACTCGCTATAGCTGAGGTTTCAAATTTCTTCACCCGGCCTTCTGGCAGTTTTAGTGTACGCAACTGTTTCGTACCAGAAACTTTTCCGCTTAGGGGTACTGAGTTTCGTATCCCCAGAAAAATCCCTTCGATAAAAAAAAAAAAAGAATTGGCGTTCTTTATATGTTGTCTGTTATAAAGTGGTTTTAACAGCCGCTACTAGTTAATTTCCTTCCTCATGACTTTTATTTCAATTCAGTAATTTAACTTTCATAACACTATTAAATTAATAAAGTAGTAAATGCATCTTCAACGTAAAGTAGAATGTTATCTTGTGCAGCCGCTGCAGATGGCCAAAGGCAGATTTTTATAAACGTATCAAGCTGATATTATAATATTACGTACTGTAGTTATCTTTAGCTCTATATTCGACACGTATTAGAAAGTTGCGTAACTTAATCGCTTGTAAGGGCCAGTTCACATGTCAACGTAACGCGTTCAGTTAAACTTATGGACGCGGCGCGTTCATTTGATAGAAGCAGCTGCAGCAGATGCGGGAGATGAAGGATGAAGCATGTCCGTTTTCTGAACGTGTCGCGCAATTCAAGTTCAGTAAAGAGAATCTATAAGTACTGAATTAATCCTCTATAGCGTTATTAAATCATGAACAAGTCAACAAAATGCTTTTGCACCGTCACTTTAACGATCAGAATCACTGTACTCCCGTTTAACAGGACAAAAATAGTTAAACTGAAAATGTTGTACAAAGGACAATGATGCCATCTTTGATTCGACAAGGAAGCGGATTGCTGCGTGCTGGTTTCACTTTTATTGGTTTATCAGGCTAAAAATATTTTGGAAATAGGCTGTTCCTTTCAAAATCAGGCTTTGAGATTATGGGATGCGAATGTGACTTCAAACCGACGCGAAATATAAGCGAAAATATAACGAAACGATGCCGTAACTGAACACGCGGCGTCTTTCATTTCAATGAAGGTCGCTTCTACGTGTGCACACAGAGAGAAAAGGTTGACTCACAGCTCGTGTTCATTTTCGTAACTGAACGCGTTACGACGAGGGACGTGTGAACACGGCCTAAGACGAGCACCACTGTAGTTGTGATGTTTCTTTATAGCTTCACTTGACTGTTCGTAACAAATTTTGGAAGTTTCAGGGTAGTTTTTCAGTTTTCTTGATCTTCTATAATCATCCTTTAATGCCTTTGAGTGCGTAACTGATCGTTCGCTGAGACGGAACTTCACGCGTTTCGTGTTTCTTGCTACAGTTGTTTTGTTGTTAAGAAAATTTAAATTTTCGTCTGAGACGCTGCTGTTCTTCCCAATTATATTTTGTTTTATTAGAAGATAGAGGATAGGCTATAGACCATAGATTTAGGCGCCCATTCTGTGCTGTTGGGAGTCTCACTCCTAAGAAAAGCCATAGCTTACCTGGCATCCGTCCCTCATAGGGCATAGGATGCGGCACAGTGTTAGGTTAACTAGGTTCGCCCATCCTATGTAATGGGGGAGCAGCTAAGTCAGGGGGCCCTGTAGGTTACTTTAGCCATTAGCTGGGCCTTCTGGATATCTGTCTTTCGATTCCACTGTGCTTCCTTCGAATTTGATACTTTTACTGATCTTCGTTTCCTCTATTCCTTCTATTCTTTCCCAATTTACTGGTTTTGTTCACATCCTGTGGGAGAACACCCTCGTGCATTGGGTCTATCTTTCCACCGACATACTGTAAGTCCCATATTTATGTCTCTGTTAGACCGCCATTGATGTGGAAATGGAGGCTTAAACTATTCAATATAATAATAACGATAATAGTAACAATCTCCGCCTTAGCTTATCATTCGGAACAATATTTTTTCGCGCTCAGTGTGAGCGACTAGTTGTACGTAGCCCGTCAGTTAGCGCTGAAAGTTCCTCTCGCCCCCTAATTATCATTAAGACCATCCATTTACCTACCTAGTTATTACGTGCCTGGTTCACTCGTCTTATTGCCTTTGATAGAATTAACATACCGTAGCACATATTCCCGCTCTACACCACGTTCCCTGCCAATCATCGCTGAAAGTTTTCACTCTCCACCTAATCATCGCTGAGAGCCTTCACGTGTTGTGCCCGGTAAAGCGGCTTCCCTAGAATGAAAGCTTTTATGACGCTCGATTATTTGGCTCGTGGTCTCTTCCAGGCTCATGAATAATTAAGGTTCTAATCAACGCTATTTCAAGCTCGGCCTTTTGTTATGAGATGAATTTTGTTACGGCACACTCGTTTTTCCTTATGACATCATTTGTGCTTCAAATAACGGCATGGTTTGCGTTTGCCACGCTGTCATTTGTGCTTCTTACGGCTGCGTTTGTTTTTTGAGCCCCTTGCGATATAGTTTGTTTTTGCTATGTTTGTTTGTTTGTGCTTCTTATACGGCTTCGTTTGTGTATTCTACGGTATCGTTTGACCTTGTTGCCGTACCTTTTCTGCTCTCCTGTCCTTTTTTTTTCACAACTTGTATGAAACGCGACAGCCCTGTCTCTGTGTAGTCTGGCACATGAGGCGCCGTGTCTCTTCATTTCTTTTTCATTACGCACAAAGCGATCGAATGGCCATCATTAGCTGCCGCTTCTTTCTGCTTCTATACGCTACTGTCTGTCTGGCAGTCTGCTAACGACGTTACTTGCTGATGACTCGCTGCATTTTTTGTAGGGTCAATTTTGCTAAAGAATTTAAAAAAATAAGATTAAAAGCGCATCTTCACGTCATAGGAAATCATTTTCTGTAGTAAGTAACAAGTAGTGTTAACCTACGGGACAGCATAAAAAAATATATTGTATTTTAGATGATTATTTTTTTTCTATCCGCGCGGTTGAAGTCACCACTGGTGACGATTCTGGGTGCCAGAAAGCCACTATCGGCAAGCAACGAATGCATCGTGCGTCTAAGCAACAAGACCAGATGTAAACTAACGAATAATCTAACTTGTATGCTTATTTTACTCTCACAGTTAAGCCAGCAACGGTGAAGATTCTGGGTGCCAGAGAGCCGCTGTCGGCAGGCAGGGAGTACGACATCGTGTGCCAGAGCAGCAAGGGCAGACCACCAGCGGCGCTCACCTGGTGGTTGGATGGCAAGAAGTTGTCCACAGTCACACCTATGGTGCGTGAGGGCGAAAACCCAGTCACCCAACTACCTTTAGGACCTTAGGATACTTTTTCTCTTTTGTAGTGGGTAGCTAATACTGGCTTATGTGCAGTGTAGGTATCAGAGTTACGTTTGGTATTATCCTGTATAAATGCTTCTACTCCTGAGTGAGATTTATCGAGCAAGAAATTACGGTGTAATACATACAGAAATACCCTATAGCTGCATCGCTTTCGTGCGTGTAATTCATTGAGAGGATTCGTGTGCGACCATATAGATATGCAGGCGTTCCCGTCTGCATACTGTCATTGGTTACTTTTTGTTAAGTGCTTCGTCTTAGCAGCATTCTAAGGGTCCCTTGGTTGCCCAGTGCTCCACTTATGTTTTATTATCTTTCCGTTGACGTCAAGCCGTGTATTTTTAATGATAATAATATTAAACAGTTTACAGATATGTAACATATCATACGTGCATGTCTCCTGCCTAGGCAAGGCAACCCTGTCTCCTCTGTCACCCGCACTTCACATGCATCCCTAACGTAGTAGTTTCATACTCCAGCTTGTTGTTTTCGATTTACTGTTTCCTGAATTAAATGCACAGGAGAAGATATATATAGTTGTGGAAATATTTTGTAAATTGTGCTGATTCGGTAAAAAAATCATTGAGCTTTTCAATTTAGTCTAGATATCTTATGAAGCTGTGAAAAGTTGAATTGTCCAAACTAGACATGCATCCCACAGAGAATGTGGGATTGTCCTGAAAGTGCGCCACTGCACGCAGAAGTCTGAGAAAGCTCCACTGCTCCTGAAAGTTACTCACCGTGCACATAGGAAAAGTAATCTTCATGTATTGCTGCTGCAGCTGCTGAGATCTTATACCCATGCGGCGTTGCTGTTCATTTTCAGACTACCAATTCGAACAACATGTCCCTGTCATCCGCTCGAATCTTGGCCACGGCCTCACTCAACACCGTGTCGCTCACCTGCCGGGCGCAGTCGCCCCTCATTCGGCACAGGCCGCTGGAGGACACTTGGAAGCTGGAGATATACTGTGAGTTCTCACGTATCCGTGTGCAGGCTGTTGATGTGGATGATGTTTGTGAGTGTGCTGAATGTTGAAGGTGATCCTAGTGCTTCTTTAATTTTACTAGAAGGCCACTGGAGGACTCCCCGAATTGTGTATATATTGTGAGTTTTAACCTCTTTTGCAGGGTGTCGAGGTACTTGATGTATGTTGGTATGTAATGCTGGGTGTTCAGGACAATCCTGAAGCCAGAAGATGATTTCTACTACCATGAGTGAGAATAATTCAATGTGTAGGCTGCTTGCTTGGACTTCATGCAGCAGTATGTATATGTAATTTTGTGTGCAATTTGTTTAAGGTTCTCACTATAAAAATTGAGTAGTGCTATGATTTCTGTCATAAATGTACAGGACTTACAAGTGCACGATCTAACTTTATGTCCCAAAACCTACTGTTCTGCATTCTATGTGCCGTGGGTCTGAATTCTACTAAAAGTCCTGAGGTGTCCACGTGCTCAATGTTTGCTGTAAATGGTTGGGTGATCGTTTGTAACTGAGCTGGCACAGTGTTTAGATAGATTATGAACGGTTATAATACATAACTTAGGGTGCAAAATGCGATTACAGTGTCGTGTTGAAGCTTGCTGCAAATGTTGGGAAGTACTTCCGATCTGCCATGACCTAATTTGCAAAAGCGCGACGTTATAATCCGCAAATGCCGTAAAACACGCAGCATTTGCTGATGCAGAAAGATCTAAATAAAAGACTACACAATATCTTGGCTGCTCACTGAAATCGGACCTCTCGCAATTGGGTCTGCAGGCCGATATGCGTAACCGTTGATAAAATAAGTTCTAATAATCACAGAGACCTTAAACAAAGATTAATTTCTCCGTCGTACCTTAAGGAATGTGTTGTTGAGAGAGGGT
>LQNS02278102.1:5112924-5127591 GCA_001587735.2 Parhyale hawaiensis | reverse complement strand
ATTGGGTCTGCAGGCCGATATGCGTAACCGTTGATAAAATAAGTTCTAATAATCACAGAGACCTTAAACAAAGATTAATTTCTCCGTCGTACCTTAAGGAATGTGTTGTTGAGAGAGGGTTTTCTTACTTCACAGTTGAATATCTTGTGTGAACGATAAATTTCATTCCTTTGGACATCAAGAACAATTGAAAATTCTTCATCATTTCTAGGAATATTAGACTTTCGTAGAAAAAATTGCCACATAAATGCTGTATGTAATGAAGTTTAGTATCACATACGATTGAGTTTTTTAGCGACAAATTTGAAGTAATAAGCCCATAAATTGATGTATGTATACAAAGCTTTTGGTAGAGCTCATCCCAAGAGCCGCAGGGAAAGGGAGGTTAAAAAATCCCAGTATTACTGAAAACCTTAATTATAGTCACAGTAATACTACATAGTTGAAACCACTTAGGTAGCCGTGAACAACAAAATAATGTATAATTAATGTATAATTAACCACGAGATAACGATACCGGAACAGCCGTTAAATGATAGTAAAATAACACTTTGGTGTTTGATACAACCTTTCATTACTGGCACCATCGACAGCTGCTCCATGTCATTTCGCATTACTACTTATAAATACTACACCACTTTGCAGTTGCCTATGTTACATCACATTATGGTTGCCTATGTTACATCACTTCATAGTTGCCTAAATTAAATCACTTCATGGGTGCCTACAGTACATTACTTCATGCGTGCCTACGTTATAGCGCTCCTTAGGTGCCTGCGTTACACCATTTCTGGTTGCTCTATAAAAATCCGTGTGCAGCACCGCACAGTCAGCCTCACTTGCGGGAAGTGGCATCACTGTTCCGGCAAGGGACTATACTCAAATGTTCCTGAACTCTGTCCAAATTTATCTTGCTCGACGTATGAAAGAACTCGAATATCGCTGTCCCGCGCACCACTGCGTCAGTGAAATGCTCGTGCAGCAACAAAGTGGATTACCCATTGCTGAAAAGGCGGCCTTACTTTGAGCTACAAGGAGAAATTGCAGCTCAGGCGGAGGAATTCCATACCACAGAGGATAATCCCTTCCGTCCTCACTTAAGGCCATCACTAAAGACACGTTACGTCTGCTGCAGGAAAAATGAACCTATGTCCGCTGGGTCGATGCGGGCAGCCTATGGTGCCCCACACAAGCTGCAGTTGTGATTCCAACCACATGTTGTGTTGTGATTGAAATGCCAGAAGTGCATTGTTGATTTGGTAATGCAACCGAGGTGTCCATCTAATACTGCATCATGGCGCACAATGATACTTGGTGTATAAAGTCATTGTAATGCCTGAAATTTTACTACCAAGACGTTCACCGTAACTTGGTCCAGGATTCGAACATGTGTAGTCAATGATACGCCAAAAACAAGGTGCAGTAGCTTCTCCTAATTCCAACGGTCACGTCCCAAAAAGGAAATTTGAATTAGGAGAGAGTCCGAATTAAGAGCCAGTAATAGTAAAATGATAAAGTGACTACCCTCCAAGAAAAAAAGGAAGAAAATGGAACTGACCTACAGAAAACTCTTTTTCAAGGGCAACTAATACACCGGTTAGATTGACTTTTACGCTTAACATTAGCTATGTAGTTAGCTACATTATTACTAATTTATTACAGCAGCAACGTTTAGAAAGTGAAAGTATGTATGCATTTGCGTATTTCAATACAATACTTTTTCTAAACACCAGTACTAAATTTAGACTGGGAGTTCACCAGCAAGCAGAAAAAGAAAAACAGCAGAGTTGAAAGTCTCTTTTAATTAGCTTGGTCGTCTTGTTTGCACTTAATAGCTAGTTGCTGCGCCCACTGCCGCTTTGAAGCCCCTGCGGTTGAAAAGAACTCGGAATGATTTTTTCACGTTCTCATTCTCTCTTCATATTTCAGGATGCTATTCATAGATCGTATACACTGCGCCAACCTCATTATCTTCTTCACTCTCACAGATTTCAGTTTGCAAAACTGCTTCGCTTGAGGGGTCTTTTTCACGACTAGTGAGATGTTCATTCACAGCTTCCTCAGGCTTGCTCTTGACATAGCCTACACGTTGATTGTCTGCAGTACCAAAACTCTCGGCGTAACGAAAGCACATGATTGCAATAGCTCTACCGCCACTCCGTATTTTTTGATAAATAAATACACAGAACTAGAGCACTCTGAAAGCGCATACCTCCGCCAAGCGATGCAACTGTAACAAAAAATTCAAATTGGCTCTGAAACCATAATTTTCTTTGTATAAACTCCAAAATCTAATCATTTGTGTCTTTTGATAGTAATACCAGCTTGTGCAATTTTCTTGAAGATCCGTTCATAACATTTTGGGTTATTCTGCTAACAAACGTTATGACAAGCATGAGTAAAACATACAAACGAACGAACCGTTCTGTACCAAAATTTATTCATTTATGTCTTTCAACTTTACTAACAAACCCTATAGATTTCATAAAGATACATTAATTATTCTTTGAGTTATTGTGCTAACAAGCTTAAGACTAAAAACAGTGACAAACGAACGAACAAACTGATCATTACCAAAATTTGGTCATTTACTGTTTGTTATTTACTTAACAATTCATGTTAATTTCATAAAAATCCATTCATGACTTTTTGATTATTACATTGAGAAAAATTAGGCAGACAAACAAACGAATGGATGGACATATCTTCACCAAAAGTTAATCATCTGTTCCTCCTGACATACCTAACAATCCCTGCGAATTTCATCTAAATCGGTTCAGAACTTTTTGAGTTATCTTGGTGACAGACAGACAAATGGACGGACAAACAGACTGACAGCCAAAGAGACAGGCAGACATACACGACGAAAACATAACCTCCTTGGCGGAGGTAATATGCTTTTTACGGAATGTTTCATACACTTACATTTATTTATGAAGGTGTATGAGGTGAACAGACATTCTTCACTCATAGAAAAAGTTGCCTACATTTTTATTAGTCAACCCGAAATTTACAGCTGAAATATTTTCTATGATATGGTCTACCTATTGGGTTTTCTGTTACAAAAGCGACGGTAACTGTAAAGAATATGGGATAATATTAAAAAACCTTATTTGTATGCTATTCTTTCTGTTTTTGGTCACTTTTTCCGTCAAAGTTATTTTTTCGCGTAAAGTTATCTGTAAAATCCGGAAGAAATTCCATATTGGAGATTTCTGGGAAAAAAAATTATGAGGATCATCCGAATTAGGAGCGGGTGTCCGAATTAGGAGAGCTGAGATCCAAAGTTGCAGTCAGAATTAGGAGGTGCGAATTAGGAGCTACCACTGTATTATTCATTTGAATGAAGTTGAGTGTGCTCGGACTGCATCTGTCTTTGCATTGTGATTGCATTCTTGTTTTGAAAGAAACGTTAAACGAATGATTTACATCAACAGCAGAAGTATGCATTTGAACCAAATGTATGCAGGGATGCTTTGCTGCGTCTCTCATGCGAAGATGCGTAGAAAATGACTCTTCGGAACTGAACTGTTTTCCTGATTTGAACAACGTTTATAAGTATATATATTGTTTACCTACATGTACGTTTAATACAAGAAACTACACCGTGCAGTCCCATTCATTTTCTCCCTTCATTTTTCATTTCTTTATATAGATTGTCATTAATTATAATCAAGAGCAGTCCTACAGAATTCTTTGTCCATGTTATGGTTTTCGATTTGCTCGTTTCTGTTATCCTTTGTCCCGAAGACAGTAAGGACATTTTGTCTGGCGTGCTTGCTGCTGCTAATTATTGCCCTTCTATTATACAGTAAGAGGCTTTCTGGTCACAATTGAGGGGAATAACAATCTTATAATTAGGTATCGCTAGTCATTCTCTGAGTAGCTCATTGCCAATGATTGACTACTTCCTCTCTGATGGATCTCGCTGCCGAATAATTCATGTCATAATATACTTACCCGTTTGTACAGGAAAATAATCCATGCACACGCAAAATAACCTGCAGCTCATTGTGTTTGCTTGTTGAATTATTATTACTTACAGTGATAATGCGACCTTGATGTCCTCCTCGTCATCACAAAATTAGAAATGCCACACTGTATCCATGAAATGATCACGTGTAAGTCGGGGCATAATATATTATTAGCACTGCTGATTAAGCGGCAAAATACGCTAATTAGGGCGTTCATAATGACCTGCTGATCGTTGTATCCAAAGGCTGAATATCAAAACACCAGGCTAAACACCACAGTGTATTTGTGTTTTCGCATTACACCATAAACATACATATAAGTATGTATGTATTCATATCTATTTATTGCACATGATGTTGTACTGTACGATAATACAGTTAATTGATTGGCCTGTCCGCTCTCTCCCTATTCATAGAGTAGCATAGGAGCCAGTGCTTTTTCCAAATTATTACACATAGATACATATACATACAATACAAATTTTGAAGACATTTCAAGGTACAATACACAAACAATATCTGCATAACCGATAGAGAAAGTTTTGAAACATTCTGGGGGAACAAGTAATAACTATTTCTGCACAACTATCGCATCACGTAATCTCTTTAAATTATATCGTTTTTTAAAAACATTATTAGATATAGCATGTAATGAATGCAATGGTATTCTATTAGCAAGAAACACATTTGAAAAATTGTTGAGCGCTTTTCTACATCAACACGCACGTTTGGCAGATTGAGACTCCGGAGTCTCATTTCATAATTTTATTAGGGAATGAGTGAGCCGCAGCATTTTTGAAAGATGCAATTTAAGCATAAAGTTGTTGTGCACATCTTGAAATTGCATCATATTGTAAGGTGGAGTACGTATCACTACAATTCCTATCGCATTTTACTCTGAGTATTTGCCTTAGAATTTTATTTATTATCACTTCTAACTTACGAGTGGCGCAAGGAAGGGCTGCATCCCAGATGATATTTGGAACTAACAAAGAATGAACTCACGAATAATGAATTTGTTTCAACCGAATCATGACTGACATAATTGAACGTTGCCTATATTATGCCAGCATCTCTGCTGCGGTTTCACTACACTTCTGCAGTGTGCAGGAGCTCTGAAGCTCTGTTTATCATCTAGAGTTAAACCAAGATACCGTGCCTGTGACACCCATTCTAATTTTTACCTCCACCAAGGAAGTTATGTTTTCGTCGAGTTTGTCTATTTGTCTGTCGGTCACCAAGATAACTCAAAATGTTATGAATGGATTTTGACGAAACTTATAGGGATTGTTGTTAGGTATGTTAGGAGGAACATATGATTAACTTTTGGTGAAGTTCCATCCATCCGTTTGTTTGTTTGTTTGTCTGTCTGCCTCATTTTTCTCAATGCCATAACTCAAAAAGTTATACACGGATTTTTATGTAATTTACATTAGTTGTTAGTTATACCACGAGGGTTAATGGCCATATTTGTGTAATGATCTATTTGTTTGTTCGTGTGTTTGTTGCTGGAACAGCTTCGAATGGGTCTTTAGGAAACTTGCTGGAGTTGTTAGTAATGTTAAAAGATATAAATGATCAAATTTTGGTGCAGATCGGATTGTTCGTAGTTTGTATGTGTGACTTATGCTTGTCATAATGTTTGTTAGCAGCACAACTCAAAAAGTTACAACGGATCATCAAGAAAATTGCATCAGCCTCTATTACTATCAAAAGGCACAAATGATAAGATTTTGGCTCTGATACAAAGCAAATTATGGTTTCAGAGCCAATTTGAATTTTTGGTTACCGTTGCCTCGCGTGGCGGAGGTATGCGCTCTCAGAGTGCTCTAGTTTACTATTGAAATAAAGAGAAGGAAACTCAGGACGAGGACATGGAGTGAATTACATTAACTTAGTTTTTTTTTATTTCCATGAACAGTTAATCTATTTTTCAGGACGAGGACATGGAGTGAATTACATTAACTTATTTTTTTTACTTTCATGAGCAGTTAATCTATTTTGAGTTAACCGTTGCGACAGCGTAGTTTTCATGTGTGTTGGATATGGCTGAGTGAAAATTGCATCTGCTAGTAAAAACACTGCGTCTTCTGCAAACAGAACACTTTTCATACCAAGTAATAGGTTATTTCTGTGTACCTTTCACTATTTTCTGATAGGCAGCTGATAAATGCCTATAAATTTCCGATTGATCTAGAGCACTCTCAGAGCACACACCTTTGCCAGGCATGGCACGGTAGCAAAACATTTAAATTGGATCTGAAACTATGATTCTTCCTTTGTCTCAACACCAAACTCTAATCATTTGTGCCTGTTGACAGTGAGAATAACTTGTGTAATTTTCTTGAAGATCCGTTCATAACTTTTTAAATTATGCTGCTAATAAACATTCTGACAAACATATTAGTCAAACACTCAAAGAGACCAACCGATCATTACAAGAATTTTTTCATTATATCTTTTAACATTTCTAACAATTTTTGTAAATTTCATAAAGATCCGTTGACAATTTTTTGAGTTATATTGCCAAGAAGTATCAAATCGAACATACAGACAAAGAAACGAACGAACAGATCACGAAAATTTGGTCATTTACTCTTTGTAATATACCTTGCAGCTTATGCAAATTTCATAAATATCCGTTTATAACTTTTTGAGTTATGGTGCTTAGAAAACTAGGTAGACAAACAAACAGATGGAAGGAACTTTACCAAAAATTAATCATCTCTTCCATCTAACATACTTACCAATCCCTGTAAATTTCGTAAGAATCTGTCCATAACTTTTCGTGTTATCCTGGTGACAGACAGACAAAATGATAAACTCGCGAAAACATAACCACCTGCTGAGGTAATAAAAGTTTTGAATAACAATAATCCGTGCACTCTGCTTTCAGATTCCAATGTTAGTAGGCAAGACCTGAGATTTGACATACCGTAATTACAAAGTACATACTGGTCTCTGTTAGATAACTTGCCATTAATGCAGTCGCTGTATCACGAATACGGTAGTGATTGTTTTTTTTAACAGGAACGTACCATTTATATAAAATGCCTTCAAGTCGAGGAATGCACATGTTCTAAACTATTTATCATGAAAACACTTTGTTGTATTAGATTTAACAAAAGAGCCAAACTTTTGGTTAGAAATTACGCTGTGAGTCGCTAGAAACCCGGTTACTCTGGAGTGAAGTCGCTTGAAAAAAATTAATTGAATGTTGACACTGTTGTTGATATTGGTTTGTAGTGCACTACATCGTTTAGGTTGTCTGATTTGAATATTGGAATAACACAAGCCTGCTCCAAAGAACATTGAAGTCTGCACCGTATTAAAGCACATGTTAAAAATGTAAAACAGAGGATCAGCTATATAATTTATGGCTTTTATGAAAAGAAAAAGTTGAATTTCATCGCAATTACAGCGTGTCCCGCGGAATGATTTGAGTTTTTGTATTATATAATGAGAATTGGTTGGCTTCATAGACAAATATCATTAACATACTAATATCAATGAAGAAGTTCCCAGACTGTTGTAGGTGTTGAACAAGACTCGTTGCAATGGCAGTGAAGAAATTGTTGGAGAGATTAGGTGAGTCAGCATCTGCAAGTTTGTTACCATTTAAACTGAGAGAGATATTATTAGAGCTATCGTTTCTGCTTAGAATCTCGTTCACGTCTTACCACAATTTTTGAAACGACTTACAAGGTTCATCAATCTCTTGTTTGAAAAATTCTTTGAATTTACCTAGAAGTAGTTTCAATACATTTCCAAACACTGTATACGACTTTTTTGTTATTAAAAGTCGCTTAAATACTTTGTTTAATAGATGGCATTTTAATTCATGAGAAAACCGTTTAAAATGGCTCGCTGTTTTTTTTTTTTACTTTAGGTTTAAGTTTTATTAATGGGAAGCATTCAAGATATGTGGAGCAAGCATGAGTGTACAATTGACCCATTGGAAGGTCCGCATTCGGGTAACTGTAAAATAAGCTAAGCTACATATTACCACATATCCCTCTGTTGTTTCCTGCATTCCGCTGACAAAGCAGAATGCAGCACGACAAAGTTTTTTTTTTTTTTGCTCTAGGCTTTTGATGAGAATATCGAGACGATCAACCAAAGAAAATGACAGCCACATCGAAGCAAGAGCATAGTCGTGATGTATTTGGATTTTCTAAGCGTATACTTAGTAATTACTCTGCTGGAAGTTTCCTGTACGGATGTCCGTGGGATCTAGTTTTGTGGGCTTGAACCATAGATACCTTCATGCCAAACTGACTGCAAGTTAACTCTACAGCAAGGTATCTCCAAAGTAACCAGTCCACAGTGCCAGTAATCAGTAGAGATCCAGAAGGCTGTGTACTTGAATCTCTGCTTTTGCTCGTCAGGATCAACAACACGGGATAGGGTGCAACTACAGCACATATGTACTGTATGTACACCCTATATCACTTGCCTGCCTATGGCGCATGAATACTAGCTGCTCTATAATCGGTGGAAGTCGTGCACCCTTTCACTGTAGATTCAGCAAGTGTCTGCCAACGGTCCGTGAAAAATAGCAAAACTTTTAATGACATTAAGTTCGAACTGCTAAGAAATGGTACACGCTTGCCTTTTTTTGGCCTATGACGTATCGACACCTAGTTAGTGATAAGCATGAACTTGGAAAAGGTTATTTACCAGGTCTTGGGCTTGAAGCAAAGAAATGAAGCGGATGGGTACTGCCAGCTTTTCTCATCGTGTTATCAAAATGGCGTAGCACACTTGCAATGCCACTGGTATGAGACTTGGAGATTAAAATATAAATTACTGAACTGTTATTATCACCCGCGAACGAAGTGAGAGAAGTGATAATGTTTTCGTTGAAGATTTAAGTATATATATTTTTGTACATATAATTGTCTGTCCACCCAATAAGTGGTCGAAGGAGTTGAACAATCTTCATAATTTTTGTAGGGGTTTAAGGGGTTGACCTTGATGTGACCAATGCCAAAACACTGATCCTAGCTGTCCGTAAAAAATGACGGTGTTTAATTTTTTCCACCGAGGCGAATTTGCCTCCACCGCGGCAGATCGTCTGGAGAATGGGGCGTTCTATTTTTTTTCCTATGTTATTATTGAAGAGCTAATCCATGGAAAGAATGCAGCTGTGCCCTAGCCTCGTTCATCAAAGATGACTTCGTTGAATTTACCCCCTACCGCGGGTGATGGTCTTACGCCACTGAGGCGTTCTAATTTAAAACTAGCTGTCAGCGGTTATGTGCGCTGTGGTGATAACTCGCTGTTTGTTTCCCTATTTTCACAATCTTAATTGGTTAAGAACCATACCAATGGCTCTACGTCTGTACCTTGTCCGAAGACTCTAAAAACGATTTAAACGATTTTTCAACATACCACCAAGTAGACGATCGAAGAAAAGAGGGATCTTGTAGAGAAGAAAATATTTTTTCCATCCTTTTACAACGGCAAAAACACCTACAGTAATGCATGTTTCACTGCCTAAAACGTTTGCAGTAATTTAAAAATGTTGTGTTCGCTGCTTTAGACGAAAAACATCTGTTAGTGCATAACTATTTTTTTCGCTCTTCAACGTAGCAAGGCTTGTAGATTACTTTGATCGTAGCGTTGCGGGTCTGCCGATATCGATTGCTTGCGTGCTTGCTCCATCAGCGAATTATTTGCGGATAATCTCTTACTAAATTGCTTACTGCCGCCCGCTGCTGCTGGAGGCTGCTCAGGGTAGTTTACCTCTCTGTAAATTGCTTACTGCCACTGCTTGTGGCTGCTCAGGTTATTTTGGATATTGGTGAATTGCTTACTGCCGATGCTGCTAGTGGCTGCTCTGGCTATTTTAAATATTGGTGAATTCCTTGTTATCGCTGCCGATTTCTCAGGCTATTTTTGATCGCTGTAAATAGATTGTTGTCGGTGCTCAGGCGGTGGCACTGGGCTACGTCAAGCTAACAATTAACAGGTAGTTACTTTTTTAAATTTACGCTTGTTATAGACTCTTAGGAAAAATTTCTAGCGAGCTCCTCTTTTGTTGAGTGTTGTGGTTCCCCTCAGGAGATATAGGATGGGTCATACAAGGAAAGGTTAATAAGATTCGCCCATCCTATGTTTTGGGGAGCAGTGACCGCCAGGTGGCCCTGTGTGTTACTTTAGCCTAAGCTAGGCCTTCGTGACGTCTGTCTTTGGTGCTTACTTTGCTTCCTTCCATTTTCGTACTGGTGCTGATGATGCTTTGTTCTGTTCATCCTCATATTTCCCAACTTATTGTTCCCACGCGCGTTGATCCGTTGTGTGATCATCCTTATGCAGGGGTTCCGCGTTTCTATCGACGTACAACATATCTCTTGCTTTTCCTCTGTTGAAATTCTATAGTTGTGTCTCGGGAGACTGAAACAATTTATATTAACAATAATTATTATGAGGGCTTAGGGCTGTGATGTGTAGTGCATGTTGTTCCTTCCGTACTACACACCTCCAATCCACTCCTGAAAGACCTTGCCAGTCAGTCTTAATCTTTTACCGGGCCGCTGAAAAAACAGCTTGAGAAAGAAGAATTGTATTATGGAAATAGCCATGTAGAGTTTTCCAGAACCAGGTGGATTAAAACTCACCGCATTCTATTCCAAAAATGCCTACGCTTGCCGATTTATTGCGACGGCCCACATGTTGGTTCTCTTTTGTATTGCCCTTTGCACTGTACCGGGCCGTTAGCGATATTGCAGGGAGCTCCTTCTGCTGGAATGGACCCTAAGCCACTGATAGGGTTACTGTAGTTTGACCTCACCATCCTAATTTATGGGTAGTCACGCCCTCAGGGTGACCTTAGGTAGCCTAACCCCTTCTCACCCCTTACTAAACTTGACAGTACCCGAAATTTTAAAATGAAAAAAAAAAACAGACCTACCCTCACCTAACCTACCCGACCCTAAACCCGAATATTTACCAACTTACCCGAAATTAGTTCGGGTTTTCCGACAGTACGGCCTAAAGTGAGCAAAAACGGACCGTCCGCACCGTCAAATTTAGGAGAGGGTGACGTTACCGTAGATAGCTCCTCCTGAGATATTGCCTTCGGGCACACTTGGCATCCTGTCTTTTCACACTCCTACACTCACGGCGCTTTCTTTTATTCTTCCTCTGTTTCTCAAGTTGCTGTTCCTGTGAGCGCTGATAGGTTCCCCAGCTCCTGAAAGAGCTATTCTGTGCTGGATTAGAGAGACTTAACTTATTTAATTACCATCTGCGAATGAAGTCATTAATGTTTTCGTTGAAGATTCAAGTATAGGTATATATAATTATATACATATTTGTAAGTATGTCTGTCCACCCAAAAGGTGGTCGAAGGAGTTGAACAATGTTCATAATTTTTGTAGGGAGTTTGGTGGGTTGACCTAGATGTGATCCGTGCTAAAAAAACTAGGCCTATCTGCCCATCAAAAATGATTGCGTTGAATTTGCCTCCACCGCGGCAGATTTTCTTATGCCACGAGGCGTTCTATTTTTCCTATGTTGTTATTTTTGAAGCTCTGCTTTCTGGGATCGGGCCTGTGCCCTAACCTTGTTCATCAAAAATGACTGCATTGAATGTGCTCCTACCGCGGGTGATGGTCTTACGCCACGATGCGTTCTAGTTTTATTATAATGTTACGGGGATCAGACCCGCTCAAAATTTTCAACGCTCCTTAAATCTATAATATTCACAAAAATTTAGCACCTGTTGAAAGGACAGCTCTAGATCAAGGGAGCTGCGATGACAATGTTCCTTTTTAACAGGTCATTGGAAAGTTTTGAGAGGTTGTTCGAAGTCCAGTGTGAATTTCAACCGTTGGGCAGTTTTTATGTCCATTTTTTTGGACACTGCGTTGTCTATTTCTCGGAAAATTTTGTCCGTATTATTAAATAGCGAAAATCTCCAGGTATACGTAATTTCTTTTGCCTCGATCTTGTTGTTAGAATACTGAACAGTGATCATGTTTCTGCAGAAGTAAAGAAAGCAGTAAATGGTATAAATTTACCTTTCTTTTATATTTCAGTTATACCTAAGCATGAGAATTATTTTACGTAACTGTGTAGCGTAGCAATTAACTTTATTTGTCCACCAACCGTCTATGCTTTCTAAACTGAATTTCCTTTTTTCCGGCCTCGCAGATCCTCCGCAGGTGGAGCTGAAGTTGGGGTCGTCCCTGAGTCCTGAGCACATCCGTGAAGGCAGCGACGTGTACTTCGAATGCGTCATCAGGTCCAACCCACGCGTGTACAAGATCGAGTGGTTCCATAATGTAAGTACTATATTCCTGTTGTTATATAACTTGTTCGCTCTTACGAATTTTTTCATAATGTGCTATACCGTATTAATGTATCCTAAATACTCATAGAAGTTTCATAATCGAGTATGATTGCATTTCACACGCGCGTCTGAATAGTTTAATATCGTTAAGTAGTGCTTTCATTTTATTACATTCTACGCGCACTTCCATATTGTTCCAGCATATAAGTGTTATATCAATATTATACCCTGCCCCCACGTATGCTTCGTTCCATAATGTGCTTTTCGTAGATTCTTTTGTCTCTGTATTATCATATGCGACTCGTACGTTCAATGATGCGTGATCAGAATTTTCTGGCCGTCCCAGAAGTTGATTCACAGCATGTATTATACATATCAGTGCCTGAGCCAGCCGAGAATTTTGATACGTTGCTGGTTCTACAATTTATCTTCTCTGCATACCCCCGCACCACCAACGAATAGTTCTGCAATGCACATAATGTCATATCGGTACTATTTAAACTCGTAACTCCTTGTACAAATGTAATGTTTTTTCGGTGAGGAGTGTTGCCATCACAACTCCACAGTTACCCTTCCTGTGTTACACCCGAGTCACTCCACGGTGAAAATCGTGTCGCAGCCAGTCTTGACTTTGATTTCGGAGTCGTCGTTCGCCGACCAAGTAGTTTCATTTGTTGCATTTCGAGTCGAGGCAAACGTTTTCTCAGGTTATGGTGACCCTAACAGGGCTGTTACTGCTACATGCGCCTCTGCTGTAGTCGCTTGACATGTTACATGCTCCTCATTTTCCGCTCTGTACTGATCGCATCAAGTTCTCTGGATGGATCGAATTATACTAGGAATACAATTTTGATGATAATACGCGACTATGAGAAGAGTATATTTCTGTTGACCTAGACACCTTGAAGTTTCGTCCCTCATACCTTACCGTACCTTTGATGATACTTTGGACGAGGTCCAGGTGACGTTATGCACTGTGATGAGCTTTACATGCAAAGGCTTACCCTGCTTAAGCACATTGCCTAATTGTGTTACTACTTATCCTAGATATCAATGTATGGGCAAACTCTCTACCCACCTTACTGTGAACAACACAAACACGGAAATTTTGTCCCTCCTGTGAAGCACTGCGGAGGTCTCCACGCATGGATTTTATCCCGCTTATGCGCACAGCTCAATCGTTTTGCTTTTTTTTACAATTTTTAGATATTGCGCGGCGTATTCTCCCTCCCGCTGCCTTTCCTTATCTAGGAGATCCGATAGTTTGTTACTTTCGTGCCTCCATTGGAGGGATTGTTTGCGTGGAGCCAACCATCTTTTACTGCCGACCATCACTCTGTTGGAGCTGCCGTAGCCGATCCTGCCGACCTTCGCTAAATCCGGAGGCCCCCAAAAAAGAATTTTTGAAATTTACGAGAGTAGAGAGTGTTTGTTTGCCTTAGTTAAAGCTGGTCGTTACTTTGCCTCGGTAAACTTGTTAGNAATTTCTTCCCTATCTAAAAGTGAAGAAGATGTGTCAAACAAGATCACAAGACACAAGCAAGACACAAGCAAGCAAGACCGGTTCACAGACTTTTAGTATAATATAGATAGATAGATAAGTTCGAACTACTAAGAAGTACACGCTTGCCTTTTTTGACCTATGACGTATCGACACCGACTTAGTGATGGGCATGAACTTGGAAAAGGTTATTTACCAGGTCTTGGCGTTTGAAGCGAAGAAATGAAGCGGATGGGTACTACTACCTTTTCTCATCGTGTTATCAAAATGGCGTAGCACACTTGCAATGCCACTGGTATGAGACTTGGAGATCAGAATATAAATTACTGAACTGTTATTATCACCCGCGAACGAAGTGAGAGAGGTGATAATGTATTTGTTGAAGATTTAAGTATATATATTTTTACCATCGCCAAGGAAGTTATGTTTTCATCGTGTTTGTCTGTCTATCTGTCTGTCTGTTTGTCTATCTGTTTGTCTATCTGTCTGTGTCTGTCTGTCTGTCTGTCTGTCTATCTATCTGTCTGTCTGTCTGCCTGCCTGTTTGTCTGTCCATCTGTCTGTCTGTCTGCCTGTTTTTCTGTCACCAGGATAACTCAAAAAGTTATGAACCGATTTGGATGAAATTTACAGGATTGTTAGGTATGTTAGGAACAGATGATTACCTTTTGCTAAAGATAGGTCCATACGTTTGTTTGTTTGTTTGTCTGCCTCATTTTTCTCGATGCCATAACTCAAAAAGTTATGGATTTTGATAAAATTAACATGAATTATTAGGTATATAACAAAGAGTATATGATCAAATTTTGGTAATGATCCGTTTGTTCGTTCGTTCGTTTGTCACTGTTTTTAATTTTATGCTTGTTAGCACAATAACTCAAAAAATAATGAAT
>LQNS02278102.1:5074269-5086887 GCA_001587735.2 Parhyale hawaiensis | reverse complement strand
TATAGTTTGCTGGATCTGTACTATTTCCGGCTTTTGGGATTGGGGTAATGATTGCGTGTTTATAGGCGCTTGGTATAACACCATCGTCCAATGATTTACGCCACATGATGTAGAGCGGGTAAGAAGATAGCGCAGGTAAAATTAAAAAGTGCTATCGTTGGCAGACGGCTGATTCTATTTATCACTGCTGAGCGGCCGGAGGTTGTAGCGGTGCGCTCTGATTGGCTGGTGGGCTTTCCGGGTGGCAAGGCTAGTTCGCTGGCTGCGCAGTCATTGATGGATAATTACGCATGTCCGTGCAATTTAAGCGTTTTACAGGATGCTGTTACCTGATTGTTGATCGCTGGTTGTTTAGTTCTGATGAAGAGAGGTTCTCTTATCTGCAGGCGTTGAAAGTTGCTGTTGCGATGGATTGTTGGTCCATTTACGAGCATATCTCTGGTCAGGGTTATGTTGTGCTACTGCTGTGTGTGGTTCTTTGGTCCACCAGATGTAAAGTAAGGCGTCTTGATAGAGAGGTTGTAGTCATGCCTATATACGAGTTGTTTTGGGGCTCACAGTCCCCAAGTGTACACTTGTACTCGTATATGACATAGGTCTGCTTCAAAGGCGGGGCAATAGTATTGTTTCCGGTAACAAGCTCAGTGATATTGGGGCTCTTATAATCTACCAACATCTGTAGCCGGTCGTTTCTGTTGGTGCATTCTGTATTATTCTTAATGATTTGCTTAAGCACTCGTTCGTCGGTCTTGTAGGCTACAGACATTCTAGTTTTCGTAGAAGAATGTATGCGTTGCTCCTTCGTTGTTGGGTGCATTTGTGGTACTGTTAACGTTGTCCAAGTATTTTCGCAGTGCTGAGTCAAACTGTTGATTGGAGTACCTGTTGTTTATTAAAGATTGCTTCAGATTGGTAACTGTAGTGTGAAAATTCGGCCAGGTAGATGATATTTTATAGCAGCGGTGGATGAGAGCCTTAACTACAACTTCCAACGGCCTGAAGATGATCATGAGCTATGATCGAAACGCGTCGCCAACCAACTGCAATACCATCACTGGATTACGACAACCTCAGCTTTGGCCAACTTCTACACCAAACGGATCAAGAAACCATTTTAGATTTTCGTCTTTTAGAGAAAATATATCGTTCTATTTAATCAAACCTGTATACAAGAACGGTTGATATCTAAGTACTCAGATATATACAAAAAATATATATTATAGATTTGGGGTTCAGGACGACACTTTTTCTCGTTAACCTACCTAAATGCCGTTAGGCTGACAAAATTATTGGTAGGTTATTGAACTGTCCCCTGTAGTCGGCGTCAGGCTTTGATTGGCCTTACTTAGCGTCAATCTTGAATGACGACGCTAAGAAAGGCCACTCGAAGATTGATGCTAAATAAGGCCAATCAAAGATTGACGCTAAGTAACGAATAGCTAATCAACAAAGAGCTTTTACAACGTCAACAACGCCATATGCGCAAAGTTAACTGATGTGCTCAATCTTTACGCTACGAGCTGTTGCGCCTTCGGAAATACCTTAAGTTACCTTAGCTTCCGTGAAGCATGTGGGATATCTTTATTTGTGCCTCCTTGCGTCGTTCTATGTATTTTCATACTCCCATTGATCATGTTTTCTGTTCTTTTCCTCATGCCTTACCTATGAACATTGAGCCACTCTGCAAGAATAAGCTCTTACGTGGTTTATGCTACCATGATTTATATCAATTTTTCTCGTCAAAATCATCGGTTGCGCGTACTACGTAGTGTCAACTACTACTGTAATACTTATTTGAGGGAGCCAGACCGGTTTTCAAAATTGACCTCGAGAAGATCACAGCACCAACATTCACTTAAATTTCATTTTTCAATTCATCAGTGAACATCTCTCGTGTACGTGATGTTGTTCATATTATACTAGCCAATATCCTACTATACTTCAAATTACGAGTAGCCAGTGGCGGATTTTCTACTCTTCAATTCATCACAAGATGACATAAAGGGTTTAATTTATCATATCTCAATAACTGTTGTCCTTCACTGCAATTCCAATTGCGCCTCTGTCCTCAATTGCCATGATTGTCTCAATTGCGGCCTGGATAGCTCGTCAATATTCCATGGCGAGCCCAGGGCGCCGAGTTAGCTTTGGTAAGCTACTGCCAATAGGCCTAATTTAGAAATGTTCTCTTCAAAAACTTTTGAACAAAGTCTAAATTCAGGATCTAATATTCTAGAGCATTGGCTAGTAGTTCCAACTGTTACCAATATACACCAAATTTGAAGTGTACTCATCAGCTTTCGAACACTGTGTAATTTCGTACTATAAAATTGTAACATACTGTATATTCCATCCATCTTATCGGCGGTGGAGCATATTGGTGATACAGAACGTGCACTTTGGAGATTTATTTCATCTAACTCACGTGCAGAACATAGTCTGGTGCACAACTTGTACTGTGTGGAGACTTATTTCACCTATACCTTATTTGCTCAACATAGCTCTAGTACACAATGTTCATTTAAGAGAGTTCATTCATATGCGGAATGTACTGTTGATACACAATGTGCACACTTTGGTGACTAATTTTAATTTCTCATTTACAGAACATACCGCTGATACACAACGTGTCCAGCGGAGTCATCATCAGCAACCAGTCGCTGGCGCTGCAGAAGGTCCTGCGGAGCCAGGCAGGCACATACGCCTGCTCTGCTGCCAACACAGAGGGCGACGCCAGAAGTCAGGACTTGCCGCTCATTGTGCAGTGTGAGTATAGGGTGTTTCCGTAGTTTCATTAGGTAGTGAAAACACGACTTGTTATTTGACGTACTTTTGGTCATCTGATTTTTTTTCTTTTGACGTCCACATTTGAACTTAGAAAAAAATTAAACTTAACCTAATCCAGGCTAACGTAACATAACCCAACCCAATATTACCCAAGTGAACCTGATCTTAACAAACTTAACATTACCATGAAAAGCGATGTTTTAATCTCGGCAGCCGTGGCAGTTTCCATTTTTCTCTCGCCCCCTCCCCCCCCAAAAAAAAAAGATATTTGGAAGACGATAAAAGCCACACCAGACTGATACAAATTCATCGATCACAGGAAAAAAAAACTAGGTTCATGTTGCCTTTTTTGTGGAAAATTGGTCCCTACTGAAAATGTCATCGATTGGCAAGGCGAAGTCGACTTAAGTCAAGCCCACGATTAGCCTGACTTGTCCGGAACTTGAAATTGCAGCATTGGTTTCGCGTTTTTGCACCAAGTTTTTGGCGTTAGCTGCCAATCGAACAACGTGGACAATGTACATCTTGGCTGACAACCTGATCCTGTTCCGTAAGATGGATTTCACTGCCGTCTCGAGCGTGATCGGGTGGTTGTTAAAACCTGCAACACAATACAATGTGGCGAAACTGAAGTTCTTTTCTGAGTTTTCTTACAAGTCACGCCTAGTGAGTTTAGCTTAACTGAACCGCCCTACTAGGCGATGACAACTTTAGCCTCCGTAAAATTATGCCTTCGGAATGTCCGTACTCCAGAGTCAGGTTTTTCGCGTTCTTGTTTTCAATGATGATCTTCTTTGTTCTTCGTTACGGTGCACCTGTTGCTGGGCGTACCACAGGGAGTGTCTCATCTTTCTGTCTTTCCTTGTCTCCTGATGGCAGCGAACTCCTTGTTGACAGATTTAGGTTATTGGAATATAATAAGAATTTTCACTGCAAGCATTCCAGTTGTTTTAAGATCATCTTCAAACAGTATTAGCTGAAACTAACAGAAGGCAACGTTCATCGTTATCACTCTCCTAGACAAAAGTAACGAAACAAAAGCATCATGAAAGGTAAATTATATATGAGCCTATTGTATTAGATTTAGTGAAATATAACAATCACAATATGTTGTATTATTCTCGCACCCTCTTACTCTGCACACCATGAAATTGACAAGTGTTGTTAGTTACCTCCGCCAAGGAGGTTATGTTTTCGTCGTGTTTGTATGTCTGTCTGTCTGTCTGTGTGTTTGTCTGTCTGCCACCAAGATAATTCAAAAAGTTATGAACCGATTTGGATGAAATTTACAGGGGTTGTTAGGTATGTTAGGAGGAACAGATGATTAACTTTTGGTAAAGATATGTCCATCCGTTTGTTTGTTTGTTTGTTTGTCTGCCTCATTTTTCTCGATGCCATAACTCAGAAAGTTATGGATGGATTTTGTTAAAATTAACATGAGTTGTTAGGTATATAACAAAGAGTATGTGACCATGTTTTGGTGATGGTCCGTTTGTTCGTTCGTTCGTTTGTCACTGTTTTTAATTTTATGCTTTTTAGCACAATAACTAAAAAAATAATGAATGGATCTTTATGAAATGCATAGGGTTTGCTAGTAATGTTAAAAGACATAAATGATCAAATTTTGGTGCAGATCGGTTTGTTCGTTTGTATGTTTGACTTATGTTTGTCATATCGTTTGTTAACAGTATAACTCAAAAAGTTATGAACGGATCTTCAAAAAATTGAACAAGCTGTTATTAATATGAAAAGGCACAAATGATTAGATTTTGGAGTTTATACAAGGAAAATTATTGTTTCAGAACCAATTTGAATTTTTTGGTACCGTTGCCTCACTTGGCGGAGGTATGCGCTCTCAGAGTGCTCTAGTTTATATTGTAGTGGTAAAGCAGCAAGACGTAACAGTCCTTTAGAAAAAAATACATATATTCGTTTTCCTCGAGATAGTATGAAAGTAGCGGTGTACTGTGGCGATGTCTTCAGTGAATTAAAGTGGTTTCTCTATGAGCACTGCCAAAGCCACGAACAGTGACTTTTTTAACAGAAAAAAATAAAAATAAATGGATCATCACGCACGGTGCCTGACCAGCTTCGTAACAGAGCCCTTGCTACTCAAACTAAAAAGCTCGTTGGTCTGCGCCCTTTAAGTCAGAGTAGTTGTGTGACTGAAGCCATTCAAAAACTTCTTTGCCTATGCGTGATGTCAAACCAATTGTGTAACTGAAACCTTTCCAAAACTCCTTGCCTATACGCAATTTCAAAGCACCTGTTTTTGCAATTTCAAAGCAATTATTCATTTGTGCTTGCTTAAATAAATACATCAAAGCGACGTTTCCCCCACTTTCACTGCCAAAGCAGCTGGACAATAGTTTCTTTTTGAAATAAACTTACGTAATTAATTTACCTACGCATACCTATTATTAAAGTATCCGTGTACAAGTCACCTTGAAATACCTTACGTACCCTACCTCTGACGTTCTTCGGTTGAGCCTCGGGTAGCGATATGTACTCCACCCATCCTGTGCCGAGGTGATGCGCTTTCAGTGACCAGTGGGAGAGCCAGAAGAGAGTTATTACAAGAAAAAAGTAGTTTCCCTAAGTGCATTTAATAACTGTGTAACAGTGAACCTGTCTTCGTCTGAGAAACAAAATTCCTTTTGAGCCAAGGGCTGCGGGTCACAGTGTGGCCGGAATAGATTAAGTTCTCTTCTCGGGAAGGAAATTAACTTCATCGCTACACTTCTCGTGGTGCATCGAGCCGCGGAGGTCGGCGACCATTTGTCTCGAAGAATGCTCTGCCCGAGACAAAAGACTGCGCGGCTCACAAAACTGCAGCTCTTTTCAGGGCAGCGATTGAATTAGCGGCCAATTACTGTAGAAAAGAAACACTTAATTGCATTTTGTATCATGGGCTGCACTTTTAATGGAGGTGGTAGTATTTTTAATTATTAAGGTAATGAATGGTGTAGAGGGCTGGTGGGCTGCAACTTTTTCAATTTTTACCTTATATAATCGAGAGAATATGAAGGTACTCTTCGCTTTTTGTACCCGCGCATCTCCCACTTGCCCCTCATTTTCCTCGATGCCCTGTGCATTGTCTGAGCTTATTCAAAGCTTGTTAATAAACGCTTTAATTTTGATACGCAAAATATCCAGGTCAGTTTATGTCTGTTTTATTTCTGCAATTCTTTGCCACTGTCAATTTCGCTATGTTGATAGTCGGTGTGTTTATTTTCGCAACGACGCTTATACTTGCATATGCTGCTAATAATAATTTCAACTTTGAGAGTCAAAGCCATCTCTTTCTCCAGGCGTTGTGATCACAAGGAAAAGAGAGAAAACATAAATCCGTCGAGTTGTGCGAGCTTGCGGATCAGACTCTCTCAGTCGCAGCCTCTAACGAGTTTCCTATTTTCTACTCGGATAAAATGTAAGTCTACAGACAGGCATGCCCGTATACTATGTCGTCCTTTTCTTCTCCTGCAGATCGCCCAAGTTGCTCCAAAGATCAGGTGCGGGTGTACGGAGCTGCAAGAGACGAAACCATCACCGTGTCCTGTCGTTTGGATGCATCACCTCCCGTCGTTGCCTTCAGTTGGCGTTTCAATAGCAGCGGAGACGTCGTGGATTTGCAAGACGAATACGTCGCGTCCGACGGCCTGAGCTCCCTCTTGCAGTACACTGTCAAGTCGGAATTGGACTACGGCACTTTGTTGTGCTGGGGAAGCAATTCCTTGGGGTTGCAACAAGAACCCTGCGTGTATAGAGTTGTCCCTGCTGAAGCTCCCGATGCCCCAGAAAATTGTACTTTCCGCAACCATCCCAACGAAACGCTCGCCATTACCTGCGAGGCGGGCTATGATGGCGGTCTCAAGCAATCATTCGTTGCTGAAGTGATTGACATGAGAACTAGGCGGCTTCTTTTGAACATTACGGAAACTGGCACTCCTTTCTTCCAGCTTGTTGGATTAGAAGCCGATACGAGCTTTATTGTGAGAATATATGCCAAAAACGGTAAAGGTCGATCCGCCAAAAAAATGATGAGAGGATACACCGACAAAGACTTTACGGAGAGGCACATCGCTCGGGTGAGACACCAGCCTTCTACGAATAATTTCTCAAGTTTGCCCATTGCCCAAATCTTGGGAGGAGTTGTGGGTATTCTCGGAAGTTTGGTCCTCATGGCTCTTGTGGCTGTACTGGTCATCCGGCTAAAGAGGGACAAGAAGCAGCCATCCAAAGTCAAAGTTGCCGCTGCTGATGCCAAAGATGAAGACCCTGACCTCATTCCTAACAGAGGTAAGTGACCCACAGTTACTGTTATGGATGCCAAAGATGAAGACCCTGACCTCATTCCTAACAGAGGTAAGTGACCCACAGTTGTTACTGTTATGGATGCCAAAGATGAAGAGATTGAAGACCCTGATCTAGTTCTGAAGTACGTAGCTTGCAGTCATCGTTACTGTTTCCCATTACCATGATTGAGATTCTGACATCACTTGTAATATGATGAAGTTGCCGACAGGCACTGCTTGTGCTACCTACAATGTTGATCGCAATCTCATTCTTAACAGAGATAAGTAACCTGAAGTGAGTGTTGCTGTTTCTAGTGTTTACAACATAATGATAACCCTACTTCACGTGCCGTCAGTGTTGGGTTAAGACTTTGTGTGAATTATTTTGAATAAAAAAGTAGTCAGGAGTGTGATAATACAGAAGTGACGTCCGACGTTCCATATAGAGTGATAGAGAAACTGATGTTGCGAATCTCGGGCAGCACGAAGCCATCGTGGCTTCCCGTATTCAGTGCACTGGTACTTATTGCTATTGGTTATGACATATACCGACGAACTTTATGCTTAAGAAACCTTCACGAAATAGAAGATCGTCGATTCTGCTGCGGCGTGCCTATAGAGTGAAGGCCTTGATTCCGAAAATTACATTCTAAGCAGTACAGGACAGACAAAAGATGACACAAACGCACAACTTCTCAGTGTTCCTTAGTTATTTCTCACTATTATTTTGACATTATCTTTTATTATTATCATCATCCTTACTATTATTAAAACTTCACGCTTGGGCCACCACGAACAGATAGTACAACCCAAATCAAGCACTTTGCAACACCGGGAAACCCGATAAGCTGCTAAAGAAGTTCCAACAGAAAGCCATTAACAGCTGACTTGAACGCCTGTAGGCCAACACGACCGAAAGCCGATGCCGGCAATAAATTCTAAATCTTAACAAACCAGGGCACGAAGCACCGACTGAACTGACTAGTTCGGCATCTAACATTCTCCAAAGTGTAAGATTGCGCGTCATTCGTACCACGTGTAATCCTTCTAAAGACCTTGAGAGCAGGGACAGAGGAATACAACCAATGTCTCTCATTGTTGTGCACCTTATAAAACACATGTACAGAGTCCGGCCACCCCTCTCCTATGGAACAGATTCACAAGATCATTTTCGGCGCACAGCCAGCTTTCTGAACTAACAAGTCGGTCCCAAAGGCACAAATGACTGTCAGTAGCTGAAGCCCAGACCGGTGAGCAATACGGTACTCTTACACAGGCAGCAAAAAAACATACCAGTATCTGCGGACAACCGCACTGTCACCAAACCCAGAATTTCCCTAACGCAGGAGCCCAATCTTACTGGAAGCATGTGACATCAGTCGCCTAATATGCGGCTCAAAAGTAAGCTTCTCATCAAATACAACACCGAGAATCTCCAAGGAGCTATACTCCTGAAGCAAAGTGCCATCTATCTTCAGATGTGGATGCTGCGGTGAAAGTTTCTGAGACCGACTGACAATCATAGCCTTGGTTTTTTTGGTATTCAGCTTCATACTCTAGGCCGAGCACCATGCACAAACGCGCGGCAGGTCCCTATTCAGAGACTGGGCGACAGCATTACGCGTGCGGTGGGCAGGTATCACTGCTATTAAAGGGGAATCGTCGGCATAGTTGATCATCCTGTTCCTAGCGAAGAGAGCATGTCACGAGTATACATAACGAACAGCAGCGGGCCAAGTACGCCACAGCGACTGAGGCACACAAAAAAACCATCAACAGATACACTCTGCGTTCGCTCAGAAACAAAATCACAAATGATTGACAGAACCCTACCACTTACACCAAACGACTCCAGCTTGTACAATAGACCTCTGTGATAGACCCTGTCAAACTCCGCGCTAGAGTCCAACTGTACAAGGCGTGCCTCAGACCCACAATCCAGCGCAGACTGTAAATGGTGTGACACCAACAACAGTGCGTCACAACAACCCAAACCAGTTCTGTTCGCAAGTGATATTCCCAGTAGGCCAACAACGAGGAAATATCCTAACCGTATCAGGCGCCGGAAGATCACTCCAACCTTAGGGGCGAGAACGCCAGTATGTTGCTGATAAAACAGAGGAAACTTGCCCATCGGGTCCAAACCTCCATAAGGATCAAGGCCCTCAAGCAGCACCTTGATAGTATCAGATCTGAATGCCGAAGAGATTAAACGAGGTTCAGGGTGACATACATGAGGCAATGACAACACATCTCTGCTCTGCTTCTCCTCAAAGTGAGTCGACTAGAGCTCCGCCCTAGCCAAGGCATCAGTAATGATACCTTCACCGGGCTAACAAGGGGCGGCAACGAAGGTTCAGCACCGAATACTGAACCCTTTAGCTCACTCTGCCAACAATTTGGATGCTCAATACTCAAAGCAGAAATTCCCTGGAGCGCTGCCTCTGACGATGCTGTTCCCCCTCATACACACGCTTACCTCGGCCTTACGATCTACATAGGTCTCCCACAACGTCTCTTGTATCACAGACATCAGCTCTGTTGCCGTAAGCGATTTCACTTCGTCAACAATTCTTATTGTGTAGAAAATATTAGTTAACGAATTGTTGCTTTATTAACCGAAATTGACTGTATATTCTTTCTACCTATGTTTCGCTGAAGACAAAAATGCTCGTAAGACTATCCATCTGAAGAAATTGTTTTGTTATTATTTTGCTTTACGCAAAGCTTTCAGCCATTACACGACATCAACTAAATTTCACGCACCTGGAGCTGTCTCTGAATAAATGTAGGTCTGAGTTCGTTTGTTTGTACAGTACACTGCGTGCATAAGAAACTGTAAATATTTAACTCAAGCCGTCCATTATTCACTTCTTTTACTACCCAAGAAATGCCTAAATATGCCTCGCATCTGCTGAACTTTTGCAGCTTTTTAACAAAATTTACGAGATTGCCAGCTTCTTCCTTACTGTATAATTCCTACAAGCGTAGAGCCGGCTGAGTCTGCAAAACTTGTACAAATATTCAGCCATAGACCACACCATACATTGACGGGGCACTGAAATCTGTCCTCTCGCAATTGGGCCTGGAGGCCGAACTACGTAAGTGTTAACAAATGAGTTCTAATAATCACAGAGACTTCAAACAAAGGTTAATTTCTTCGTCGTACCATAAGGAATGCATTGCAGAGTATGGAATCTAAATTCACAATCATATATCTTCAGTAGGCGATATACATCACACCTTCAGACACCAAGAAAACTTGAACATTCATCATAATTTCTAGGAATATCAAAATTTTATAGAAAAAATTGGCTCATAGATACTACACGTAATGTACTTTAACATCACATTCATTTGAGTTTTTTTCCCATGACGGATTTGAAGCAATAACCTCAGAAATTATTGATGTATGTAGAGCTTTCGGTAGACCTCATCCCAATAGCCGCAACAAAAGTGATATTACGAAAATCCAGGAATGTTGAAAAAAATAATTAAAAACACAGTAATACTACATTGGTACTTACCAGTGAACCATAAATACATGTTTAAATATGAGATAAAGATACCAAGACAAACGATAAATGATATTAAAAGTTAACAATTTATGGCTGATACAACCCTTCATTGCTGGAACCATCTATAGCTGCACATCGTGATCGTCAGTATCACTTTACATAATTGCTTCTGTATATTACACCACTTTCTGGTTGCCTACGTTATATCACTTCATTGTTTCTTATGTTGCATCACTTTTTGGTTGCCTAAGTTGATACACATCATGGTTGCCGGAGTTAAATTACTTCACAGTGGCCTACATTACATCACTTTAGGGCGGCTAGGGATATATCACTTTACAGCTGTCAAAGTTACATCACTTCACGGTTGCCATGCAATATCACTTTACGGCTTTCAGTGCCGAATCACTTCACTGCTGTCAATATTATATAACTTCATGGCGGCCAGTGCTTCATCATACAGATCACTTCACGGCTGCCAATCCTAAATCACTCCACTGCTGCCAATGCTATATCACTTCACTGCTTCCATTGCTGGATCACTTCACTGCTTCCAATGCTAGATCACTTCCTGGCGGCCAGTGCTTCATCACTTCACTGCTGGCCGAGCTCCATCACTTCATGGCTGTAAGCTGCTACAGCTCACTTTTCAGCTCTGGAGTCTGTTCTGATTTTCTCGCTTAGCCGCCCTCAGGGGTATATGCGGGCGGGCCCTATCCCTGCCACAATATATTTGGGCATCACACACCCAAGGTTCCCGAGTGCCTTATCCGCAGGAGATGTTGCAGCTTGCCGCAGTTCCTGCTGACGAGTTAGTTTTGTAAAATTGGGTAGGTTCTCTACTTTCCTTTTTCTATCCCGTGAGGTGGGCTGTCGATCGAGATAGCCGGCCTGGTACGCGGGACATCTCTAGTCTCTCTCGTGTGGAAGGACAGAAACGGGACCGACCACTTGAGTGTCTCCTACTATACTTTGCGCCTTGTTTCCCTGCCCATTCGTGACCACCACGCCTACCCAATATGAGGTATTTGATTATTGCACCAGTAGTTTCTCTGTTGAAACGCCGGAGTTACGGCGACAGAGGTTAAACAAAATATATAATAATTTCTCGCTTAGTCTGTATAGTTACCTAATAATTTCATTAATATTTTCATCAGCTGTTTACTTGGCATTTCATTACAAATCGAGCATATCACAAAATTGAGAAGCTTCTGTTCTACAAAGTGAGACTTTGTTTCACGAACTACTGCGAAATGGTTTTACTCTACTGCAAATATCATAGGATGTCATAAACAGTTGCTCTACGTAATCACACTTCAAGCCTTCATATTTTTCTGAATTTGTTGCCTATAGAAGTTTTAGAAGTATATACAGGTTTGCCATTCATAACTGGATACAAAACAATTCAGTCAAATAGCTAAACAAAGTATGAGAAAATAATGGGAGAACATATAAAAATACGTCTTGAGCGCCGTGCAGTCAGGCCCAATTGCGGGACCGAAATCTGCCTTAGGGGCCAGTGTCCAGTCAATGTATGGTGTGGTGTATGATTCAGCAAAAAATAAATACAATAATAGGTAACTTCATTTATCAAACCTGTTACCTGTACACCCTAATCATGCGTAGATCTCTCACTTCACGTACCAGATACTCCAGAAATATAGTAATATCCTATTACAGTGAACACTGGCCGTAACGTGCACCGCGTAAGGCACTCAGCGTCATGGCAAACTTATAGTACTATTTTGGAATGCGCTTAACGTGCTAACCTGAGACCATACGTTCCTTTTTCTATCACCAGACCTTCGCAACACCATTACAATGTTACAGTTTTAATTTTAAAGTTAACAATGAGCCCTGCCATTCCTCACTCCGGCCGCGCTCTAATGGAAGAACTTCCGGTGTTGCAGGTTCGGATGAGGGCACGCGGCTGACGGGCACCCCTGTTGAGGGGGGCTTTGCCGACCCCCAGAGCATTAAGGCCTCTGACAAATCCTATGCGCAGGTAAGTGCATTTA
>LQNS02278102.1:5050024-5073051 GCA_001587735.2 Parhyale hawaiensis | reverse complement strand
GTTCGTTTGTATGTTTGACTCATATTTGTCATAACGTTTGTTAACAGTATAACTCAAAAAGTTATGAACGGATCTTCAAAAAAATTAAACAAGCTGTTATTAATATAAAAAGGCACAAAAGAAAAGATTTTGGAGTTTATGCAAAAAAAATTATGGTTTCAGTGCCAATTTGAATTTTTGCTACCGTTGGCTCACTTGGCGGAGGTATGCGCTCTCAGAGTGCTCTAGTTTGATGCATAAACAGAAGTTTTTACCACTCGACTGTATAGGATTAAGCATTAGTGAGTAATTACAGTATATTCGTAGGTATTGTACTGTTTCAACGGTGCTTTTGTGTAGTAGTGGATCAACCATTAGAGATCCGTCAGACGAGCGCTTTTCGACCGCCGGCGGTCAAAGCACCTAGACTATGTCAAACGCGGCGCTGTAAAAGCGCCCGTCTGACAAAGTGTAGGCGCTTGCGACGGCTGCCAGTTGAAGGCGCGCCGTAAGAGCCCTGTGTAGCGTACTGAACTGTAAAGCGCTCGTCTGGCATACCCAGGCGCTTCTACCGCGGCGCTTTGAAGCGAGGAGCGCCGCGTTTCAGCGGTGAAAGCGCCCGTGTGACACCCCCTTGGCTTTTAACATGGAGTTAATAGGAATCCGTCTCAAAAAACATTTTCTCGGCCCTCAAAGCGCTATCAAAACGCTGCGTCAAAAGCGCTCGTCTGACACGGCCCTTAACTACATAATTTATCCAGCAATTGGGTTGGTAAATATGCAGACCTATATAAATACCAGCTATAGTTGGGGCGTCTCAGAAACACTCCCAAGAGAACAGTTTCTGTATGGTAAGATTACCTCCGCTAAAGAGGATATGTTATTACCTCCGACAAGGAGGTTATGTTTTCGTCGTGTCTATCTTTTTGTTTGTCTCTTATTCTGTATGCCAACATGATAATTCAAAAAGTTATAGACGGATCTTTACAAAATTTACATGGATTGTTAGGCATGTAAAGAGTAACAGATGATTAACTTTTGTTGAAGTTCCGTTCAACCGTTTGTCTGTCTGCCTCTTTTGTCTTAGTACCATAGCTCAAAAAAGTTAATCACGGATTTTTATGAAATTTGCTTGAGTTGTTAGGTATATTACGAAGAGAAAATTATCAAATGTCTGTGATTATCTGTTTGTTCGTTTCTGTTAGATTTTATGTTTGTTAGCAAGATAACTCAAAAAGTTATGAACGGATCGTTATAAAATTTACAGGCATTGTTAAAAATATGAAGTCAAAAAATGATCAAATTTTGGTGATGATCGGTTGGTCTGTTTGTATGTTTGGCTAATGTTTGTCATAATGTTCGTTAGCATCATAACTTAGAAAGTTATGAACTGATCTTCAATGAAAGTACAGAAGTTTTATTGCTGCCAAAGGCACAAATGATTAGAGTTTAGTGCTGATACAAAGGAAATAATAGTTTCAGAACCAGTTTGAATTTTTCGTTACCGTTGTTGCCTTGCTTGGCAGAAGTATGCGCTCTCAGAGTGCTCTATTTAGGTAAGGAGGTGACCCATTGGCGACCAATGAGGCGGGCCATTGGGTCGCGTTTCAATTATTGCTACCGGTATGCTTGTAAAAACTTGACTATGGCCAATAATCTTGGCTTTATTTTTCTCCAGGCTAGACTCTAGTCTCACTGAGCATACATTTTTGTAAGAATGGTACTTTTGGCAGTGGACCCTGGGATTATATTAGGTACTAAACGGCCCGCGACTCGTTGGGTCAACATCACCATTTTCTTCGCTTCCGTAAAAAAAAAAACAGATGACATTCAGCAGGTCGTAGACCTCATGCTATTTGACGGTCCGATCTTGCGTCAACTACCCGTACGAGTCGCCATCACCAGCTTCTTTTCTCTCACAGAAATATTCTCCACTCTTCCGGTCAGCATTTCCCGTATCCCCTTGACATTTAGCAAACTCATTTATACAGCCGAGCTGAGGCGGAACCCAACCATTTATCCCCTTGTTAATATAGTGACCTTAAACCTTCAACGCTTTCATTTCTTCCCATCTTCTATAGAATGTTTATACTGCTTTCAACTTTAAAAACATTCGAGTGATGCTATTCTTCAATCGTCTAAGCTGCTCATACAGGCCAAGAAACAAAAATTTTACAATTTGAATTCTTTAGTTCATTCGACTTCAATATAAGCGGTATCCAGGTTACAACGCTCCTTAAGTGTCCGTCCCGTCCTGACGCGTGAACGATGGCATGGATTGTTTTGCGAACTTTAAAACTTTCCCCAGAGGCGTAACTCCACCGTTGACTCTCGAATTTTTCCCTTTCTTATAGTGAATAATCCGTGTGCAAGACACAAATAAAAAATAAAGTTCACAAACTTTTAGCATAATGCAGATAGACAGAAGAGTGTTCCATTGGCGCATAAAATTTAAACTTGACGGCTTGACTTGCCCTGAACTTCAGAAAGGAGCCTTGGTTTCTCCTCGCTCAAAAATCGTGTTGAAAGTGTTAGAAGCAACACGAATAGGCTGGCAGCTTTATTTTACCGCGTACGATTGAGTTATTGGTGGTATCAAGAGTAGTCAATTCTGTGTTGAAGCCTGGAGCTCGATTCAAACGCTTCAAACCAGCGCGCCTATCTGAAGCCTGGCAAGTCAAGCGTTGAAGTCGAAAATTCACTGGTCGATCGGACGCACCCTAACTGTCCTACATCTCCGATAAGGGCTCTACCTCATATTGGAATGCAATAGAAGAAAGATCNTGTCTTTGCTGGTGCTGGTATTGGCGGCTTTAAACGATCTGTACACAGAGCTATTCTGTGATTTCGGATCTTCTTTTTTTCATTCTTTCGTTTTCTCCACCCGCTGGGCTGGTTGCGTGGTTGTTTGTTAACCTCATCATGGAGTTTCTCCGTTCCTGCGTCGCCAGTCTGGTGTGATTTAATAATAATAATAATAACAGCAGAGCTATGCATGTTTTATAAGGTGTACGATAATGAGAGGCATTGGTTGTATTCTTCTCTCCCTGCCCTCAAGGTTTTTGGGAGAACGACTCGTGCTGCGTGCGGAGTGCACACTTTCACTTTGGAGGCTGTCGGATGTCGAACTATACAGTTCTGTCGGTGCTTCGTGCCCTGGTCAGCTAAGGTTTGGAATTTGTTGCCGGCATCGGCTTTTGGTCGCATTGGCCTGCAGGCGTTTAAGTCAGCTGTTAATGTTTTTGCTGGATTTCCTTTAGCAGCGTTTTGGGCTCCCCGGTGTTGCAAGATGCTTCATTTGGGTTGTATTACCTGTCCGGGGGAGCTCAAGCGTGAAGTTTTATACCCACGACGCGAAATGCGCGTCGTGGGTAACGAAATTTCTGATAAGCTTCTCTAATTTTCTTCAGTATTAATAATAATAATAATAATTATAGGCATTGTTAAAAATGATAGAAGACATAAATGATAAAATTTTGGTGATGATCGGTTGGGGTGTTTGTATGTTTGGCTAATGTTTGTCTGAATGTTTGTTAGCAGCATAACTTAGAAAGTTATGAACGGATCTTCAATGAAAGTACAGAAATTTTATTGCTGCCAAAGGCACAAATAATTTGATTTTAGTGCTGATACAAAGGAAATAACAGTTTCAGAACCAATTTGAATTTTTCGTTACCGTTGTTGCCTTGCTTGGCGGAAGTATGCGCTCTCAAAATGCTCTATTTAGGTAAGGAGGTGACCCATTGACGACCAGTGAGGCGGGCCATTGGGTCAGGTTTCAAATATTGCTACCGGTATGCTTGTAAAAACTTGAGTATGGCCAATAATCTTGGCTTTCAGTTTCTCAAGGCTAGACTCTTTACTAGTCTCACTGAGCATACTTTTTTGTAAGAATGGAAATTTTGGCAGTGGACCCTGGCCCCTGGGATTATATTGGGTACTAGACAGCCCGTGACCCGTTGGGTCAACATCACCATTTTCTTCTCTTCCGTAATGAAAACATGACATTCAGCAGGTCGTAGACCTCATGCTATTTGAAGGTCCAATCTTGCGTCAATTACCCGTACGGGTCACCATCACCAGCTTCTTTTCTCTCACAGAAATATTCTCCACTCTTCCGGTCAGCACTTCCCGTATCTCCTTGACATTTACCAAACTCATTTATATAGCCGAGCTGAGGTGGAACCCAACCATTTATCCCCTTGTTAATATAGTGACCTTAAACCTTCAACGCTTTCATTTCTTCCCATCTTCTATAGAATTTTTATATTGCCTTCAACTTTAAAAATATTCGAGTGATGCTATTCTTCAATCGTGTAAGCTGCTCATACAGGCCAAGGGACAAAAATTTTACAATTTGAATTCTTTAGTTCATTCGACTTCAATATAAGTGGGATCCAGGTTACAACGCTCCTTAAGTGTCCGTCCTTAAGTTCGACTTTCCCCAGACGCGTAACTCCACCGTTGACTCTCGAATTTTTCCTTTCTTATAGTGAATAATCCGTGTGCAAGACACAAATAAATAATAAAGTTCACAAACTTTTAGTACAATGCAGATAGACAGAAGAGTGTTCCATTGGCGCATAAAATTTAGACTTAACTGCTTCACTTGTCCTGAACTTCAGACAGGAGCTTTGGTTTCTCCTCTCTCAAGAATCGTGTTGAAAGTGTTCGGAGCAACAAGAATAGGCTGAAAGCTTTCTTTTACCGTTTTATCGAGTACGATTGAGTTATTGGTAGTATCAAGGGTAGTCAATTCTGTGTTGAAGCCTGGAGCTCGATTCAAACGCTTCAATCCAGCGCGCCTATCTGAAGCCTGGCAAGTCAAGCGTTGAAGTCGAAAATTCACTGGTCGATCGGACGCACCCTAACTGTCCTACATCTCCGATAAGGGCTCTACCTCATATTGGAATGCAATAGNCAGCGCGCCTATCTGAAGCCTGGCAAGTCAAGCGTTGAAGTCGAAAATTCACTGGTCGATCGGACGCACCCTAACTGTCCTACATCTCCGATAAGGGCTCTACCTCATATTGGAATGCAATAGAAGAAAGATCCCCTGTAGCGAATCGATAACGTAGCCTTCGTAAGGTCGAGTTTAATCAATTCCGGGCCAGTGCGTCCAAGCTGGTTAGTTTTGTTTTCGTTTTTACGATAAGATATTCTTTTTGTTTTTTCTTGTTTTTATCTTACCCCCCAAGTTTTATTTTTACTTCTTGGTTGGTCCGTGGTGTACGAATATTAAGGGAAAAATTTAACTGAACTAGTTGGAGACAGTTGGGACTTGCAGTGGAATCGGCAGCGGGCCCTGTTGGCTGTTGGCTACTAACATGGGAGGGGGGGGGGGGTGCTGGAAAACAACGTAGCTAGATACACAGTACTTACTGCTTTTATGAAGTAGAGGGCAATTTTTGCTATCACAGTACATATAGTAATGCCTGTGGAAGATGACAAAAATGCCAATGCAAATTCTATGCCATCGTTTTAGACAGCTTTTTGCACTAGCCCAAAATGTAAACACTGTTGTTGACGGAAAAACTGCAGCCTGATTAAAAGGGTCAACATTACAGCGTTCATTCCTATTCTTTATACTGCATGTTGTAAACCGTTGTTATCCCTAAAAAACTACCTAATTGAAAATGTTAATTTTGTAGAATTCACTCACTCACATTGGCTGTATGTTAAAAAAAACTTATTTTTACTAAAAAAACAGTTGATCACTTGGAAAATTTCGAAATAGCAGCTGTGTAGTGTCCCGTCCGTTTAAGAGTTTGATTGTGGTACGAATAAAAGCTGTCGTATTGTTTGAAAAATTTATACAAACCCTCATCTTATGGGAAAGGTCAACTTTGTAGATTCGGAAGCCATTTTTATTGCATGATCCCTGCACAGGTATTTTCTGAATTTTTATACACTACAAAGGGAACACAGTTCTGCCTTATTTTTGGAGTGTCTTGGATTTACCTCTGGGAAGTGCACCGCAGTTGTGTCTTGGTGAGCACCTGAAGCCATTTCTCCTTATGACCTCCTTATGAATGTATAGCGCAGAGAGCAAACGTGTTAACTTTTTAATTCTGATTAAAAATGTGCATTAAATTATATGTTTGTCTTTCTATGTTAAAAAAAAAGAAACTGTGAATGTCTTTAAAGTATAAAGTACTGGATAGACAATCGAAGTATTATGTGTCACCCCAGCAAAGCTATGCCCCCCCCCCCCCCCCCCCCCCCCCCCCCCCCCCCCCCCCCCCNCCCCCCCGGGTACGAACCGCTGGCCTCCCTGTAGGACGAGACGCGAGGCGCAAAGCTATCACGGGTAACAAATATCCGGCGTCAGGGGATATGCGCGCATCGCCGCGATTGTTTTATTTAAGTCTGCCAAAACGACAGCTCGATGGTTTTACTTTGACGTGTTGGCGCGATGTCGTCTCTTTTGTTTAGACTTTGGCCTGCGGGTTGCTTCGATGCTATTGTTTTCTGCCCGCATACAGGCTCTATAAATAATTTATGTCTGTGCATAAAAATCTTACATGAGACACAATCTAATGTCTAGTGTTTGGTAAAATTTTTGATAAAAATATAAAGCGGGTATCATTAAAAATGTTTCTATGGCTATCAACAAAATTTGTTGACTTATATAGTGCTATGTTTGTTAAAGTCTTAGTAATAAAAAATCACAATACCTACTGCGAAACGCTATCATGTCGAAGTCTGAACCTATACCGTATTCTATCCGGTGGGTGAAAGAATACTTTTTCATTCACTAAATTAAGATAGGTACTCTTTTTTATTAGATAATGAATATGGAACGTCAATTCAGATTGTTGTCTTTGATGCGTTAGGTTTGGTAACTTTCCCCAGGTCATTGGACCTTTAATTCTCTTTTGCACTTACTGGCTCAGGGTGATGCTTCTGAAAAAGATAATGTAAGAAAAAACTTCACCAGTAGCACTGCAAGACAACATAAGCTTTGACAGCAAAGTGTCCATTTAGGATATGTTTAGTGAAGATGTGAAGGCCTGAGATTACATCAGTCAGTCAACTCTATTAAGAACACACAGTGGTGGTACAATAGATACATTAAGTAGTAGTGGTACAATCTGTACTAGCGCATCAGGGACACATGTCTTCAGTATATCGCCCGAACTATTCCTGTGGTTTAACACAGACTCGTGCGCCACTATGACTCGTTTTAAGTTATCAATGATTTTTGTCTCTGCTTTTCTGCCGGGAGGTCTCGGAGTGGTCAGTGCGCTACGTACTGACAGGAAAAAAGCGCAAGTTGTGCATCTCAAACCCCCGGGCACGGCTGAACGCTTTCGCTCAGCTACGCCGCACAGGGGAAGGAAACGAAAAACAGGAAGTAGGAAGTCTAGCTGGAATAGGTCGGCCACCTCGATCAGTGGCCCATCTCCCGAAACAGAAGGGGAAGTATTGAGAGCCTACCTAAATTTACAAAACTAACCTCGACAGCAGGAACTGCGGCAAGCTGCAACATTTCCTGCGGAAAAGGCACTAGGGACCCTTGGGTGAATAGATATATTAAACATAGCTTATCACTAGACTTAAATTAGATATAGAAAGCGGTTGATTGTCTTAGTACACGCTACACTACATTTCGGTTCATTGTATGGCCTCTTTTTGGTGAGGCCGTGCGCTGCCATCGGCTGTACATATTTGAGAGTCTGTAGCCAGGGCCATCACAAACCACGTTTACCATAGAATTAGGTGATTTTTCTATCCTACTTCGGAGACTGAAAGCACATTTCCTTGTTCTGACTTTCAAACAGTCAGTATATATACTTATGAGCAAATATCACACTAGCACTATACGACCTAGGTACATTCATAAGCCGGCAAAATATGTCATTATAAGCCACACGTAGGCGTCTAATGGTCTTCTGCTTAAAAATCAATTAAAGCGAGTTACAGTACATATGGTAGTAATAGCTACGAAGCAACTGACACTTGACCTCTTCTGAACAGTGACCAAACTTCCTCACTAGCATGTTACCCACCACGTGGAGCTTCCGAGTTTCTTTATATGCTGGTTATCACGAAAATCATTCGTGATTTTGCAGCCCAGGTAAAGGAAGTTGTTTACATCAGTGAGCTGTACACCTTTACAATACAAAATGTCACTTTGTCGGGCAGCAGGTTAGTTTTTTTTCCTAGGTTTAATGTACATGCAGACAGCTTTGACAGTATTATGTTCATTACAAAGTTTCCTAGCTTCATTCTCGCAACTTGAAAATAGTTTTTGGAGTCCGCTGAAATGGGGAGCAGCAAGAACCATGTCATCAGCATAGCTTAGCGCATTTACTGCCTTACCATTAATATGGCACCCTACTCCGGCTGCGTTCTGTTGCAAATTATTCCATCGTGTCTGTACAGCTAATTGCGACAAGTAAGGACAATGAGAAAATGAAACTTATTTTCTTTGTTGTAAAATTTATGAACAGCAACATGAATAAGAAATTTATAAAAACTAATTATATCTAATTACACACGCACTAAACACTCTACTTCCAACCATTCCTAATTATGAGTGCGCTCTTTGTAATGGAGGCATCAAATTATTCCAGTATGCCCTTCACTATTATGGAAAACTTCTGTTCTCTTAAGAGACAAAGTCTCGTAGTCGACAAGCCATGTCCGGAACGCAACCCTTGTTGATAAGCAGTATTTGCTGTATGTGTCGGTTGTCCGTAGTCTTTGCTCACGGCACCTTACCGAACCTCACTGTTTGGATCGCACTCTATGGTGGGAGCGGTGGTAAACCTAGGAGAAAGTTATATCCATAATGTATATTCTGTCCATTCGAACAGGTAAAAGATCCCCTGATGACACCCCCCCCCCCAACTAGCAAGCCTACATGGACTAGTTCATACTGCCCATAAATCTCCTTGAGAACCCAAAGCCTGTAAGGAGAGGCCGGCTGCAGTTGATCGCAGAGTGTCTGATCTATGGCGTCACAAACGGAAGGATGTTGCGTTAACATAGAAATTAAACCTAGTGAATGAGTGCTAAACAGCAATAGTCACTTCCAAGGAGTAATTTTGTTAGGTTAGGTGCTGAACTAATCAGTTTGGTCGGTGCTTCGTACCCTGGTCTGTGTGAGTTTGGAATTCATTGACGGCATCGGCTTTCGGTCGTGTTGGCCTGCAGGCGTTTAAGTCAGCTGTGAATGGTTTTTGTTCGATTTCCTTTAGCAGCGTTTCGGGCATCTCGGTGTTGCAAAGTGCTTCATTTGGGTTATGTTATCTGTCCATGGGGGCCCGAGCGTGAAGTTTTAATAATAATTAAGCGCGTTCAGTGTGTCATTTTGTATACCTATCGTGCCAGTTGCTCATGATCATTGTTGAGTAAACGTGGAAATGAAATCCAGTGGGTGCCAAACAATGATAGTCACCTCCCCTGAGTACACTAAGCATAATGCGAAGAAAAAGACAAACCGTTAGCAGATTTAATTGTGGGTCTATGGTCCCCATCCCAAGAGTCCGTACGTACGTGCTCTCTTGGCGTCACGAACACCTTGAATGCAATATGGGTAGGAAGACAATTAAGTCACTCGAGTAACTTGTTATTGCGGCACTGTTGGTATGTTGTTGCTTCAACTAGTGTTAACCAGAGGTAAACTGTTAAATCTTCTTCCTATGCTAGCTTTAGGAATGAATACCTCAGGGTGCTACGCCCCAAGTTGTTGACCGCTGCATCCATATGAGAAAATAAATATTTTTAGTATTGTTTGTTATTTTTATATCATGCTTAGTTTATTCGAAAGAGGGAGCGGGGCTGTCGTCTTGACCTTTGTTAGATGCTGCCAATTCCATAAACAGTAGCTAGAACATGGTAGATCAGAATGCCCAACGTTGTACCAAACATGGTGTTAATACCTGAAATTTCTTTCCCCAGATCGCCGTGGGTCAAGTACTGTCCTACCCAGAGGTGGTGTACCAAATTCAGTCTAGTCAACACTCACCCGAGGCTCATCAGGCTCTTGTAATGTCGGCAGAAGATCTGGAAATCCCTTGCAGTCCCGTCTCTCAACACCACATTCTTCCTAAAACAGCGTACCCCACTTCTGCTTCCCCCGCCCATTCCATAAACACAAACTCTCCTACACCTTCCAGCGGCACCCGGGCACATTCCCCTTCAGATTCCTCACCTCAGGTCCCAACGATCGCCTTCAGGTCGCCTTCCCACTTCATTTACGCGACCCCAGCAGCTGCTCTGCCTGACGGACGGCGCATCAATCCCAAAGACTATTACGATTCTCTCCCGTATCCTCCCAACGCATACCACGTGCCGATATCAATACCTCTGAGTCAAGGCGGCCCTGTGTTGTACACAGTGCCTGGGAGGTCCAGTATCAGTAGTGACCAGTCCCCGGGCGAATCCCTGCACTTCAGTGACACCGAGATGTCCGACAGCTCGTCATCTCTTAGATCGAAGAAGCGTCAGGGCAGCTTGCCGCCTGGTCTCTTAGATTCAAATAGATTGTTGGCAGTTAGTTCTGCCCTTCCAGTTGCGTGTGTAACTCCAGGCGTGTATAGTACTCGTGCCGCTGCAGATAGTGATAGTGAAGGCACTTGTAAGAAGTCACCATTCACCACGTCTGCGTTGATAGGTTCAGGGTACGGCTACAAGGTGGAGTCTGACGACCACGGAGTAAAGTCTTCTCTTGTGAGGCCCCCAACCACAAAGAAGAGAGAACTACCTTCAGCATTGTCGCCGTTATTAGCTAATCAGAAAGAAAGCGAAGTTTGACATTTCTACAGAGGATCTGTTGTTGAAGTCAGTGTGTGTTTGTTTAGTGCCTGTCTTGTATGAACATGTGTGTTGCGAACAGAAAACAATACAAATATTTGTCAAGCGAGCGTCGGACATTTACCGAGAAACACAACTCTTCTCCACTCAGTAATTTTTTTAGTTTTACAGTCGTGGATAACTAAAAATTGAAGATATATGCATAATTTTTTCCGTAAAATATAATTTTCTCTTTCATTTCTTGAGCTATCGGATATTCCCATACTGCTCCACTTTTTGTCGGTTTTTATTTGATAACCGTATTCCAGATGGAATCTACACTTCAAAATACAAATAACTAATGCTTAAAGAGTTCGCTTTTAATAAGAAGCGAACGCTTCAAAACACTGGATTCTATAGGTTTCTGAATTAATAGTGTTGTTTTCCATGGCATTAGTGTTGTATTCAGGCACGGCTGTCTGACGTAAAAGCTTGCGAAAATGTGACTGGGGTCTGCATATTGCCAAATAATATTTACAGCGCTCGCCAACAGCAGCGCCAGAGGCCTGCTCCATTTATCCACATGTAATTGAGGAATTTTATGACGACGGCCGAGTGGGTTTTGCGGTAAAATTATTGTGGATGCTTCTGTCTACACCTCAAAATTTGGCTCAGTGTAACTTGCTGCAACATTTCAGAGGATGTCAGTTTAATTCTTCAGCTCTGATAGCTGATTTTAGATACCAGTTTGCTTATTCATTTTCTGTAACTGAGTTGGGATAGCAGCCTGTCTCTTCATTTATATGAAGCCAAGTTTGACTCTCATTTAGAAGTAAAGTTTGGAAGCTAATAGTAGATACCGATTTGGTTTGTTGAGATAAGAGTTTGATAGTTAATGTTCTGGACCTACAATAGGTTTGGATACCAGTTTCGTTATTCATTATCTGGATCTACTATGAGTTTGGATACCAGATTAATTTCTCCACTTTCTGTAGCAAAGTTATGATACAAGTTTGATTCTTTATTTTATCGAACTGCAGCATTGTTGGATATCATCTTAATTCTTCAAGTTAGCATCCAAGTCGTCTTTACTTAACTTCCTTTCTTTTTTCTGCAGAAAATAACTCTGGTTCACAAAATAATAAGTGTTGATAGGTATCCGCCAATACATATTTTTTGTTTCAAGTATACGGAGCATATTGCAGAGATGGACTCGGCTGCATTCGGGTAAAATCTCTCGATAGCTGTCTAGGGCGGTTGCACAAAAGTTGCAAAGTCATTAACATGTTATTAAGTTTTAACTAGACGACCCGTGACCCGTTGGGTCGTCATCACGATCGTCTTTGCTTTTCCACTAAAGCAGGAGTTATTTAGCTCGTCATTGACCACACGCTTTTCGTCCGTCCTCTCCTGCCGATCAAGGAGCTTATTGTCACTATCAACACTATCACTATCAACAGATTCTTTGCTTCTCTAACGAATATTCAACATCCAGACTGTAAGCAAAGTCAAATTATTATATGTTACGTATTTCAGTTGTATTGCCCTCGGAACCGATGAATTGATCATGCCCGTTCTTGAGGCCCAGCTCAGTTTAACTTCCGTATCACAGATACAGTCGAATTAAAGAACTTATAGATAGATGTTGATTGTGCAAATATTCTACACGGCCTCCGGTTCGTGGTGGCGATTCGCCCGTGTGAATCTGGATAATCTAACGGACTAGATTTAATGTGTAGAACGTCATCCCTGAGCGTTGATTTGCTACAGAGGATCGAGTTTCAGGCTTTAAACCTGTCTCGTAAGATTGAATTCTCGGGCCATTGGAGTCCAACTGACTTGCTATTGACCCCTGAAACTCTATCCAAAATTACGAGTGCAACGCTCACGTTTGAGGTTCTGCACAAGTTAAGGCTAGTCGTCTTGGATTATCTCAAGCGATGTAGGTAAATCGAGCAAGTCTGCAGTAATTACAAATCGGTTCCATAGAGTGGAAACACCCCGTCTATTTATATTAGGTCGGAAGGAAATTGTATTTAGTTTTTTTTATCTAAAACCAACACTAATATTTTCCTAAAGAGAACTCTAATCTTTTCCGACGTCCGACGCTTGCGGAAAATAAACCAACTACACAAATGAAAATGTTACATTCGTGTATAGCATTTATTCTTGACTTAATATTTAATTCATCCGGGTCTTTACATCATTTAACAGGCATTGTTGACTATGAGACTTGCTAAAGAAAAAAAGTTGAGCATCCAGAATAAATGGTCCGACTTGACCTTTTACCCGGCAATCAACGATATATTTTCCTCTACAATGCTACGTTTACGTTAGCGTCGTGCAGCTGTCCGGTAAAGGGCTAATCCTGTGTTTTTTTTTCAGGCTGTGCCATTTCGCTACAAGGGTTCTATCTCTAATAATATTAACTATAGGTGCAAGAACCCCTGCAGAAAATAGCGCAGCATTGGGTATGGTAGGGCTAATAGGAGGGTTCGCCTGCACGAGTCGGCTTGTGCCGACCACCTTCCTGCTCTGCGTCCGAATAGTCATCCTTTTCTAATTTTATTTGTAATAATTATAATATTTATTAAGTAGCTACTCATGGAGACATTCCAAAATTGAAGGGCTACATGGTACGCAAGAAAATGTATCTTATTTCTAGGTTACAAACAAAGGACATGTCGCAGTGGTCTTGCATTCTAGACATCATTACGGCCTATTGCTTGGCCTTCTTCAGGCGACAGTATGCGCTGTTTTTACAAAGGCAACTGTGCATCCAGCCGAGGACTTAACTAAAGGTGTCCTTCCAATGACGCGTCTCATGCGTCTGTAGACGCGCGGCTGGAGACGCGCCTCTACAGACGCCGACTTGACTTCCAATGCTGCCACTATGGACGCTCTACGTTCGTCAGCTGCACTGTTGACATCATGGCGACAGCACGTGAAGACCTCATTTTATACCTCATTGAGGAGGAAGAAGACGAAGAAGAGTGTTTTTTGGTACTAAATATCTTAATAATGACTATAATATCTGTTTTCCTACATGAAGTTACTTTTAGTACACTGTTGGAAAATACAAGAATAGTACTAGAATTTAGAATTACATACTTTATGGAATATTTTCAAATTCCAATAACGTACAAAAATGCATGCATATTATTAAAAATTTTTCGTACGCAATTGAGCAAAGACTTCATTGAAAACTACTACCAGACGCAGTGCGTACGCGTCTGAACTGGTTCTTCGGTAGTGGTGGCCATGCTTCTCGAGACGCCCTCCTAGAGCGTCTCGAGACGCGCAGCTGTAGACGCCTCCTTGGAATTGGCTACATAAGATATAATGGACAGCAATCAATGTCGTTGGACGCACGTATCTAGCCGCGCGTCTACAGACGCCTGAGACGCGTCATTGGAAAGACGCCTTTAGATGCTGGTGCGCGTTTACACGCCACGCGCGTTCACTCATCCACTCGTCCGAAAGTTTTGCCGCGGAGCCAGATCGAGTTCCTGGAAGTTTCAAGGGCATCTTTTGAGGGCGAGGGTCAATGCCTGGAACTCACTTCGAGTTGAAGCCTGCGCACCTACGTGAAGTTTCGAATACGTCGAGGCTGGAAGGCTTAATTTTGGCGGCCAGTCGAACATGCCCTTACTCTCAGACCAATTCGTACCCAGCGGCTTAGTGCTAACTTTGCCCATCCCATGTTGCGGGGAGTAGTGCCGGATGGAGACTCGGTATTGGTTACGTTAGCCTTACTTCAAACTTCGGAACTTCCAATTCACGTGCTGACTTCACTGTAGTCCTTCGCCATTTCTGCCCTGCCAGCAGCCTTCGTTCTCTTCTTTTCTTTCAAGGCATCCCTGGCACAATGTATTTAGGCATCACGCACCCAAGGGTCTCTAGTGCCTTTTCCGCAGCGGTTGTTGCAGCTTGCTACAGTTCCTGCTGATGAGGTTAGTTTTGTAAAGTTAGGTAGGTTATCTTAATTTCCCTTTTTGTCTCGCGAGGTAGGCCGCCGATCGAGGTGACCGACTTTTTCTGCAGGACTCTTATCTTCGCCCGTGCGGAGGGCCACGGAAGGGGACCGTCCGCATGGGCGCTTCTTTCTTCTTCTCTTTTCGTCCTTCATCTCTTGCCCTGAGTACAACGTTGTGGTTCCGGCTGTAAGCCTAGTATTGATCGTCTTCGATTCACAAATAGCGGGAAAATACCAATAAAATAATTCTTTCAAGGCCCATTGGTCCCTTTCACAATGAATGTAGCGGGTGCATCAGTTCTCTTTTTTTTTACGGTATTAATTCTCTCCTGTCGGTATTAACAATTCATTTTTGTGGGAATAGCGATGTTGGTAGCGCCCCACGCAGGGTGGTAGAGGGTTGACGTACTCTTTATGTAGCTAGGTTGCTTAAGGTTTACATGCGGTAATTAATACACAGAGTTGAAATAAAATATAAGGCAACTATTTGATAAAGCGTCCGATTTTGCCACCGCGTCCAAAATTATTTTCCATATCGGATCATTCATCTTGGGTGCCAACTTTTTGCTAACAATTTCTATTGTAATAGCCTTTCCGTTCTTTTTTGTTATTGTGTATGTCTGATTCTCTCGCTGGTAAGTTTTTTATGTCTATTTATTTTAGCTATGATGACTGACGTCATTTTATAACTGTACAATAAATCCCAAAGGTATGTGTCACACAACGTTCAAAACAAGAGAACAAACCTCCTTAATTTTCTGTCGTTCTTATTACTTTGTGCCCGGATCTACCTCCTCGCCCACACACCCATTAGTTCATAGTTTGGCTCGACATACTACATGTCTTTTCTTTCTTGCTCTCTTTCCATGACGCGAACGCTGTGAGTAGGGAGGCACAGACTGGAAAATATGATAATAACATCCATAATATTATGTTCTGTATCATACAGTAGGATAGCCCCATACATTGTATCCCAAAAGCTCTTGTTGTACGAGGCTCTCTACATACAGTATAAGTAGGAAACCAATAGGAAAATAAATAAAGTATACTATTACAAGGGTTATTATTTGTACTAGTAGTCGATATGAGAGGATTTTAGAACCTTTTTTTCGATGTTGTCTCATACGCGAATTTTTTTTTTTTTTTTTTTTTTTAGCCGGCGTCTTCCGCAGTACATAACGCTGTAGGGGATCACTCCTTTTGTTCCTCATTTTTTGTAATAATATCTGTGAATTCCGTACAAATAGAAAAACAGATTGATGTTGGGTTTGTTACTGTCAGCGTTGCAGATCTGGTCATTGAAAGGATGTACGGTGCTTCGACGCCCGGAATATTGCTCGACCCCTTGTCGGACTAGCTGTCAACTAAGGCGAAATTGTCAACAAAAATCTTATGACTGATGTGAACATGTTAACACTCATGGTTCTTATTTGAGGGAATCATTAGTAGCAGTTCTTTTCCAACGAGCAATTATAGTTTATTTCGAATTCTAACTATATTTCCGGCTCTGATCCTGACGGCTAGGTGCCTAATCTAATTCCGGTTCTGGACCGTACGACTGTCGGGTGTTCGATTCTGCTGCCGCCTCCATGCACCCAAAAACCTCCAACTTCTCGCCAGAGGTTGGCACTTGGACCCAGTCACAGACAATGGGGGGCCGCCGCAGACCACCGGTCTTTTTTCTTACTTTTGCTGCTAGGCTGCAGGTACTCCCCCCCCCTCCTCTGCTTCACACGACTCTGACTGCAGCTTTGACGCAAACAATTTATTTTTTTCAAGTCAACCTTTGCCGACGCCGTGTGAAATAAAGCAACGTTTACGTATTATGTCCGTTATATGCTGACCTGAGTATAAAAATAATGGTGAATTAGTCATATTTCTAATTCGCGTCCAAAATACAATTGTCCTCAAGTATGATCAATCAGCTATAATCAGTTTGCATATTAGCTGCAGGATGTCTCTTTTTTTTCCCATGATGTTTAATGAACTACTTGCTATAGTGCACACTGTCCCCAGAGTTCGCGCTCTAGTATGCACTGTCGTTATCGCGTGCAGTGTCATCTTCGTGTACACGACAGTATGCACTTTCGTCAGAGTTTACACTGTCGTCACTGTCTTATTCTACACCGTACTGTTCCCACCCCTAGTCGTGCGTATGCTCTTTTGACATCACTGTCCCTTCTTTTTCTCCCTTCAGTTTAAAGTATCCAACCAAAGGTGTTAACGCTGCCCTGCGATCCCACTTCAGTAATGAAATACCCTATTGCCGATGCTTCCAAAAACCACCCTAGTTATGAATAATTTTGGGAATAGTCCAACAATCGTCAATTAATATCCCTTACCTCCTCCGAATATACAAGATATGGATAGGCTGGTGATCATTACACGCTGTGCAAATGTTCTAAGAGTATTGATTATTGAAAAAGAGCAAATGAATAGATGCAACGATAATTTCAACAGTGTTAGACGTTTTTTTTTTTTGTTGTAGCTTTTTAGCGGAAAATCTAAACGAACGACGCTGTTTTTAAACACATTCATTTGAATTTTAATTATCATCGCAAGTACACATTAGCAACCTGCACCTTGCACGTTTCTTCTTCATGCCAGCTTTGCAGCTGTTCACATGCTAGTATTTGAAAATGCGGAGGTGTTTTTTTCTCTTTAACAAGAGTAAGTGAATTAATGTTATACTTTGATCGGCATCAGAACTGTTTTACGCCGTCAAAAGTGTATCTAATTAAGAGCTTCATTAAAATGCCAAGGCTACTGCGTATATCCATTAATATTTTGCGTCTCATTTGCTGCTGCATGTCAGAAAACAAAAGGAATATTCTAAATTTTATTGTGAAACGACATCGGTCAAACGTAATGAGATACTGCTATCGTATTTTTAAATCCGCTTTTCTATTTTTCATGATTTAGAAAATAACTGCAACAAGCAGGGTAGCTACGTAATTAAAAATTGTGGCTTTAGCTTATTGTGCTAAGAGTCTTCCTAACTTTTTCTTTTCTTTTTTTGACGTTTTCTTTACAGTTTCGCTAGCTACGCACAATCAGTAACAGCGTGACCGAGACATGCTGTAAACTCTGTGAGGTGGTAAAACTGAAAAGATCCTAGTAATGCTCTGAACCCTCCTAACAAAACGACGATATTAGATATTAAAATTGACGTGGTCTTTTATCTTTATCGAACTATTTCATAATGTCATTATTTAATGAACGAGTTACAATAATCGATACTTTATGGAAATGTACTGGAAGCTGTTATGTTATAACTTTCAAAACTTCTATTAGAACTGTGCATGTTATCCCACTGTAACGATGTTTCTAAAAATGAAAACGGAGTACGTAGTATATAAAACAAGTGGGTATCCATTCACGAATGATCTCTGTGTATGCCAACATCTAGTCTGGGGAGAAGAAAGTAACCGAGTAAAGACTGTCAGCAAAATAAAATAAAAAGGAAAGAAACCAAGACAAAAAGTGGCAAAGAAAGACTGTCGAAAGGCTCGGCCGTAAAGCAGCCCATGGGAGCCTTGAAGTCCTGACTCCCCATACCATAGGATGGACGAACCTAACTAACATGACGTTCTGGCTCATTCGCAGGGCTCCCGACATGCCTCCCTAGTTACAGGGTAAGGGCGCTGGCACACCAAAAGCAGTCAACCAGAAGCAGGCAGGCAGGCAGGCAGGCTGGCAGTTTTTGAGAAGCACGGAATGCATTGGAGCGCGCACACCGAACAGCGGCAGCTCAGCAGGCCGCTGCCGCTGTTCGCTCTCCAATGCATTCCGTGCTTCTCAAAAACTGCCTGCCAGCTTATCGCTGAACTGTTTTTGGTGTGCCTGCGCCATAAGTCTTTACAGCAGAACAAAACACAAATTAGGGGAACTTCCCTCAGGGACCATGGGCCATATGCTATAGTGTTAAGTTAGTTCAGTTCACTCAATCTCTGATATTGGGAGCAGCGATCCCAGGGGAACCCTATGTGTTACTTTAGCCGTAGCTAGGCCTTCGAGACGTCTTTCCTTTGTATCCGCTACTTTGCTTCCTTTCCCTTCCATTCTCGTACTGCTAATACTTTTTTGCTGTTCCTCTTCCTTCCGATTTGCTGTTCCCCACGGGCGATGATACTTTGTGGGGAACATACTCGTGCATGGGTTCCACATTTTCTATCGACATATTATGTGTCCCAGGTTTCGTCTCCCATAAGATTGCCGTTTTGATGGAAGCTGAGGCTCAAACTACGTAATAAAACTAAACCATGGATTATGAAGACGAACAAGCTAGTTTCATTAACGAAACGCGTGTACTTCAAATTAGGCCTCAAGTGCCAAATTGGTCACAGTTGAGGTATTCTACGTATGTAGTTAAGGAAGAATAGCCTCCCTATTGACACAACTACTGCGTTTCGAGAGAGAAAAAAAGGAAGCGGCATGCAGTATGTCAACAAACCAGTGAAACCCTTGCACAAGGGTGATCCCACAGAGCATTTGGGGAAAGAAAAGGAACATCAAAAAAGTTTTTGTATGTATGAGTCTAGAAATGGAAAGACGCTAAGTGGGCACGAAAAACAGACTTCTCGAAGGCCTAGCTAGTAGCTACGAATAAGGCAACGTAGTGGTTCCCGTGCGGGCACTGGTCCCCCTAACATAGAATAGGCAAACTTAACTAATGTCCTAACCCGCCCATTTTATAGTAGGTCTCCTGGGGAGGATTTTAGTCGCCTTACCTTGATTACCTTGATGATCCTTCGGGCAAGATCCATGTGACGTTATGCACGCAGGTACAGGTACAGTTTCACTAGCTCGAGGTACTCTTCACGTAAATTTTTTCAGCATATATATATTTATTAATATCCGTGAAGCTAATATGAACAGTATTTACGGTGGTGACTCGTTGCACGAATTTGATACTTTCCTTTGGGTGGTTGTATCAGTGAAGCGTCGGGGTGACGACCAACAAACAGTGTTACCAACAGTGTTAGGAAGCTGTAGACGGTAAACTCGCAAAAACATGCACTGTGTTGACGCATTGCGTTCCTGTCGTTTTACAGAGAAAGAAGTCCCTGCATGTTTAATTGATGTTTTACATGTTCTGAAGATTGAACTTCAAGTGAAGCGATTTGTTTGAGGATAGGCTAATTGAATAAAGAGGTAACCATTGTTTATGAATTTATATACAGTTTATTATGTAATATTAATAACTGTGCGTAAATACGAGAGATTTCTATACCAATCGTACTCCAATTCGTCATGTTGTCTCTAACCAGTGATTACCCAACTACGTATGTCTGCATGCTCAGTGTTCGCCTCGTCCCATATCCATGTATAATGAACTTCTGTAGCGGGGGTTGCAACCTATGGCTAGTGAGCCAGATCTGCCTCGCCTGGTGACACCACCCGACCGCAGACTAAGCTTCACTGACATTTGTTAATGCGATAACTAATGAATATTTTTGCTGTCATAATAAAATTTAAAGTGTGCACGATTTATAAGCTCTTCGATTACAATTGTAACTGTTAAGACGTTATGCGCGGACCGCTGTGTGCCTGGCCTATGAAAGAGCTCGTTGCATGCTAGCAGAGCTCTCACAGACCAAGGCCGCGCGAGCTCCGTAAACGAACTTACAAGTATAACATTATTATAACACTTTGTTTAACCTCCATAGCCACTTACAAGTACTACCTAAATATAAAGTCTACTAATTCTAAAATTTAACATTTCGAGAGAAAGTATCCTATCATCAGAAAATTTGAAGTTGAATGAAATAAAAAAAAAAAAAAATTATTAGTAAAGTAGCTAGGGGAGCATATGTGTTGTCGGGAGGAAGTCTAAGAAGTGAATGAAGCAAGGTAGGTGGAGGGACCTGATGTCAGCTTCTGTACAGTCAGCAGGTGTGAGGCTAATTAAGAACTGTGTGAAGCGGTACAGCCGAGGTCATAAGGTATACTTTGCTCAACTCATACGAATTTCGAGACCGTATCAAAACCTCCAATTCCCCCCCCCCCCACTAACGCCTACTTATCCATCTCTGGCATCACCTCTCTCTCTTCACCAACATCCCCGTCGACGACACAATAAGTATTATTTGGAATAAAGTTTTTGATGACACAGACCTATTCCACAACATGGACGAACCTACCTTGAGATCTGTACTTAGTCTTGACACTAAAGGTTCTTTCTTCATTTTCAACAATAGACTGTACAAGCAAATAGAGTGAATTTCCATGGGATCCCCGCTCAGTTCCTCTTAGACAAATATTTTTTTTATGCCATCATGAAACTCTTTGGCTCAACGACTGCCCACATGACTTCAAACCGATTCACTATTATCGTTATGAAGATGCACCTTCCTCATATTCAACAATAAAACTGATTCTGATTTATTTCTGCAATATTTCAATGGTAGATACCCCAACATCTAATTCACTGCCGAAAATCAATCAAATAATTCTTAAGCTTTTCTAGATGTTTTGACAACTAATCAGGACTGAACACTGACCACTGGAGTTTACAGAAAATCCACATTCTTAGGCCTCGGAACAAGTTTTTCAAGTCACAGCTACGACCAATTTAAAATAAATGCAATATAAACTTTACAATTTCGAGCATACCACTTGTCTTCATCCTACCTTGAATTCTCAAACGAAGTTGACTTTCTCCGAACATTCTTCAAAAACAACTGTTATCCGCACAATTTTCTGGACCACTACTGCAAATTGTTCCTAGACAAGCTGTTCGATCCCGGCATTGGCAAACCCTCTGTCCGTAAATTAGACTTCTTCCACTCACTTCCGTACAACAACAAAGCTTCTGTTAGTGCAATAAACACTTTGAAGATGTACCTCCCTGAAGCCTACCTACATATAAACTTCAAGTTTTCATACAAAAACACATTTAACCATGGGGTCGTTTTTAAACTTAAAGACAAACCTCTCACACCATTTTTGTCGAGTGTTATCTGCCGTTACAATTGCTGGGGGGCTATGCCTAGTACATTGGAAGCACTGGACAGTTCAAAGCCCGTATTGATCAACATTTAGGTGTATCTAGCCGAACCGGTCTACCGCTTGCAAAACCCTCACATTCAGCACCGCCTACTCGCTTAGCAAAACGGCCATCCCATCAGCAAGAATGACTTCTCCATCATAGACTCTTTTAATCCAATCGAACTCGCAACATCAGAGTCCCTCTATATTCACAGAACAAGACCCAACCTTAACCTTATGACCTAGGCTGCACTGCTTCACACAGCTCTTAGTTAGCCTCACACCCGTTGACTGTACAGTGTACAGGAGTGACTGTACAGGAGCTAACATCTGGCCCCTCCACCTACCTTGTTTCATTCGTTTTTTAGACTCCCCCCCCCCCTGACACACATATACTTCCCTAGCTACTTTAGTAATTAAGGATTTTTTATTTCATGGTGTATATTCATATTGAAATTTTTGATGGGATACTTCCTCCCGAAACGTTATATTTTAGAATGAGTCGACTTATATTCAGTTTTTGAGATTTATCCTAGTAAAACATTCGAACTCACTGTTAGATACAATATGGGCCAGGCTTTACAAGCTTGTATCTATCTTAATAAATCTGCACTCCGAAACTGAAAGCATTTCCTACCGAGAGCGCTTAGTTGCCACATTTTACCGGAGGTCCCCGTTACGGATCCCAGTTCGGCCATTTACTATTATTTCAGTTCAACTTGAGAACTGACCACTGACCAGTGCTTGCTCGTGGCTGCTAAAATAGAAAGGGGGTGCTGCACAGATTTTCAGCCCGAATCCCCCAAACAGGAGACCTGTTGAAACACGATTTGAGCCTGTACCCGACTGGGCTAATTCCATCGAGATGATGTGTTTTGATTAGCTTTCATTCTGAAACTAAAATTTCGAGCCTTCAATAGCCTTCCCATAAAAGGAATCTAACGTATGCATGATACAGGTCAGCAGCTTAGCACCGTAGGGGACAAACTTCTAATTACGAATCTGTGCTTCTCTGACTCAACCTGTCAATGAACCTGTATTGTTCCTTGTCGTTGAAGGCGGCTGGGTTCATTATCATAAAAAGTCCATAGTTACAGGGACTTCATATTATTATTACTAGGTAATAGCTTGAGCCACCATGAAATAACGGCACAAAATTATTACTTCGAGTTGAAACTTGGAGATCTCGATCTTAACATCCGTATTAAAATCAGTAAATTTGCGGATGACCTTAAACTATGTCATCCTGCCACGAAAAGAGCCGAGCTCCAACAAGACCTTGACCACCTCATGGAATGGAGCAGAACGTGGCAGATGAGCTTTAATGTCGACAAATGCT